>OZJO01007385.1:0-11815 GCA_900406225.1 Acrobeloides nanus
GGCCTTAGGCTTAGGCCTTAGGCTTAGGCCTTAGGCTTAGGCCTTAGGCTTAGGCCTTAGGCTTAGGCCTTAGGCTTTAGGCTTAGGCTTTAGGCTTAGGCCTTAGGCTTAGGCCTTAGGCTTTAGGCTTTAGGCTTAGGCTTTAGGCTTAGGCTTTAGGCTTAGGCTTTAGGCTTAGGCCTTAGGCATAAGCTCAATCACAAGGCCTAAGCTTATGGCCTAGACCTTCCTAAGTCTAAGGCCTAAGCTTAAGGCCTCAGTCTAAGGCCTAAGCCTAATCATAAACCAAAGTCTAAGCCTTTTTTTCAGCCTAGGGGGATAGTGCATAAGTACCGAAAAAAGTTACTAAATTAATTGAAAAAGTTACTAAATTAATTGAAAAAGTTACTAAAATAATTTAAAAAGTTACTAAGATAATTCAAAAAGTTACTAAAATAAAAGTTACTAGAATAAATAAAAAAGTTACTAAAATAAATAAAAAAGTTACTAAGATAATTGGCATTCATATTTCATATACATAACTTCTACGACGCTAAAAGATAGCACGGGTATAAAGAGAAACTTTTTGGACCAAGCCTAATTTTTTCTTTTGAAACTGAGCTCAAAGCAATGCCCTGATTGAGTTACAAAATATGTTGGCTTATTTTAAATCCCTTCCCCATCCCCAATTTCGACTTTTTTTCGATTTTTAATAGAAGAACCTTTGCACGAGTAATAAGAAAATTTTTTGGGCTTTGAACATGAGCGCAATCTATTTTTCGTGCATAAAAACCCCTAATAAGCTAGTTTTCATCAACTTGTTTATAATTAAATTTTGCGGTTTCTCACATCACTTATTGGCAAACTTTTTAATAAAATTTTCTACGTTCGTTTTTAGCCAACTAATAGCCTAACGAATATTAATTTAAGATCATGGCAACCGAAATTAAATTATTGAATGCGTGTTTTCGATAGCCTACACAATTTGTTTTCGATAGCCTACAAGCTAATTCAGTGACAAAAAATTAGTTTCCCATGTATTGTACCTTTTTCAATAAGATATTCAACGAAAAGAGTTTATTATTCAAATTAAAATGCATGTAATTTGCACGTTAAACGGTTTCCAATATATAGGAGAAGAAAATCGCATGCTTTGCGTTTTGTTTTATTTAACAAAATACACAAAAAACTATATTTTCACGAGCTTTATTTTGTTTTTACTTTTTCTTATTATTTTTATTACGCTATTTGGCCAAATCAAAGCTTTATACCGTTGGTTGATACTCAACCAGGCTCTTTTTGCTATCGCATATGTTGTCTATTTCCAACTAAAGACTTCTAGTTCTTATCGTACCAATACAACTTATCCACAAACAAATATGACTATAGAATATGACATTGGTTGGCTAAACACGAATTTTTTTACCTTGGATTACAATAATTTTTCTTTTTGGAAACAATTATTATACGCTTTTTTAATAACGATGAATGATTTGTATCGACTCTACTATTTTAATAACTTCACCCTATTTCTTTTGACATTTGTACGATGGATTTCTATATTCTTTCCTCGTAGCTACGATCGACTATTTAATAAACGAACTATATTTTCAATTATTTTGATGTACGATTTCCTTATTTTAATCCTCAATTTTGCATTCTCTATTTACCTTAATTTTAATTGGGCTTATATGAATAACTTAAGAAATATTGATTTTAATAATACACATGGGAATTATTCTAGTGATTTTAACATTCACATTTTTATACCAGCTTTGATCAATATCTCTAATTTAAGATCGCTAACAGATATTTATTTGCATTGCATCGAAATAATCATTGGAATATTAAATATTTTGATGATATTTTTATTGATCGTCAAAATCTTTGTTCATTTACTAAAAATTGCCGAATCTGTTGAGGGTAACAGAATTTTAAGCAATTTACGAGTTACCATAGCACTATTATTACAAAACTTAGGAAATATTCTAGACGTCCTATTCAAATCTTTACCATTATTCCTTTATTTATCGAATGGAACATCGATATTTAATCAAATATCTTTTTCTATTCAATCTACATGTGCATCTCACCTGTCAAATACTCTTAGCATTGTAATTGATTGTTTAGTCAATTTATTCATACTCACGGACTATCGTTCAGTTCTTTTCAGATGGATAAAAAATGCATATTTGTTCACAAAAAGAAGAATATTTCGTATTGAAAACAACTCTGTTGTATCGTTACAAAGTTAGACAACTATTCATATTTTGCTATTTAGAATAAAAAATAAAATATTTATGTTTTCAGTTTTTTTTACAAAAAACTACTCTACAGCTTAACGCTTAAAAGACGGTTTAAGACAAAGGTATCTTTTGATGCATTCTCTATCTATCTAGCAAAAAAAATTTTTAAAGCTTTTTCTATAGTCAAAAATTCAAAAACGGTGACCACCCAAGAATCTTAACAAGTAGATACAAAAATTGGTTTTTCTCGATGTAAGAAAGATTTTAGACAATTGTTTTAATATTTTTGAAAAGCTGAAACCCTGAGCTAAAAATTTGAAAAAGATCGCGAGTTTTAACTCCTTCATAGAAAAAGTTATGGTCAAAACTTTGCCAATAAATCAAAATTTTTTTACCTCTAAAATTTAGTTTTTCTTTGAAAAAAATTTTTTAGAAAGGTTTTTGTAGGGAGTGGTTCTGTTTATAAATGTTGTAGCTGAGATTCTCAGCTTTCGTTTGCTTTATAGATCATTCCATATAGTTGGAACTACTCTGAGATATGAAGGTTTTAAGTTGTATGAAAAGGTTTTAAGAGATATGAAGGTTTTAAAAATTGAAATTTTTTCGAAACAGACTATGATTAAAAATTTATTCTACAAATTTTTAGTGGCATTTTTGTGTCTTGTTGCCTTTAGATAAAATTAAAATACATAAATCTAGCTTTCAAATGAGCCCAAGATCATGTTTTGCCATTGGAAATAGTCTGAGATGCGACCATTTAAATCAAAAATTGGATTTTCTGCAATTTCTCAAAAACTTGACTTGTGCTCGAGCCTGAAATTTTTACATTCTTCAAGTTCTACCTCAGTATAGTTAAGGTTATATGAGCTGATCTTGGTATCATTTGAAAGCTTGAAGATATAGATGGATGGCACCCAAGCTTCAAATGTCCGACCGAACATCTGGCTTATAATGCGATACAAACTTTTCCGGCGCCCAATACAAATACAGATCCATACATGTTCCAACTGGGAGTTTTATCTTCTACTCGGCAGACCAGTTCAAAATCTGCCAACTTTATGTCCCCCCTTCGGTTTATCCACACAGTCCGAGGCTTAATATTGCAATGGAGGAAACCTTTTTCATAGCACTGCTCCATTTCTTTTAAAATCGAGATTCGAAATCTCGCATATCCTCTGGGATGCTATCCAATTTCTCATGAGCCATCAAATAAAAAGCATGCAAGTCCATGGTCATTAGTTCCATGCAAATATACACATCTCTTTCTTCGAGGATAGTTGCACCATGATAGTTAACAATATTGTTGTAATGCGACAATTTTCTTAGGCATTCAATATCAATGAGGATTCAAAAGGATTTTTTGCGGAAAAATCGATTTTTACATCAATCTTTTAAATTTTCACTAAATGAACATTGTAGCAATTTTTTATAGCTAAATAAGACGAACAAAATGACACCAAAATTATCCAATTTGAACATTGTTTTGGGTTATTGAAACGAAAATCCTGATNTGAAACGAAAATCCTGATTCATGTTTTCGTTTCAATAACCCAAAACAATGTTCAAATTGGATAATTTTGGTGTCATTTTGCTCGTCTCATTTAGCTATAAAAAATTGCTACAATGTTCATTTAGTGAAAATTTAAAAGATTGATGCACAAATCGATTTTTCCGCAAAAAATTCGTTTATGTATTACAACGAAGAGCTTGTAACAAATTCAAAATTTTAAACGCAATTTTCTCAAAAACTACAACGATTCAGAACATGCCGTAAAAACAAAAAATGCTCCATTTTTCATGACCTTTCCGAATATATCATTTTTTCATATGGTTGTAACTTACTGGACTGGTCCTTTAAAATAATCTTTTTCGAGAATCTATAAAGTTTTAAGAGAAAACACAACAAACAGTTTTCTTTCGGATATCAAAATTTCAGGTTTTCGTTTCAATATACAAAATTTTTATTTTTTAGTATACCAAGCTTCATAGTCCAAAATATTGATTAAAAATTATGCAAATTTTTACGGAAACAATGTATTCTATCGTCTTTCGATACGCTGAACGAATCTGACGTCCTTATTTAGTCAAAATTTTTAGATTTATGAGATTATGAACTTATGTTCTTCGTAGGTGTCATTTAAGTATATCGACTAAAAAAGGACGTCAGATTCGTTCAGCTTATCGAAAAACGATAGAATACGTTGTTTCCGTAAAAATTTGCATAATTTTTAATCGATATTTTGGACTATGAAGCTTGGTATATCTAAAAAATAAAAATTCTGTATATTGAAATGAAAACCTGAAATTTGAATATGCGAATTTTGCCCGTGCTCAGGGCATTACAATGACACCAAAATCATGTGAAATGGATGTTTCCGGCTCTAGATATAGCTATTCAAAGTCATGACCTGTCAAATAGCCGACAATTTCTTAGAATTTCTTCTTGTTAAATATTTATTGTTAAATATATTTTTATTTGTTAAATAAAACAAAACGTAAAGCAGGCGATTTTTTTCTCCTATATATTGGAAACCGTTTAACGTGCAAATTACATGCACTTTAATTTGAATAATAAACTCTTTTCGTTGGATATCTTATTGAAAGTACAATGCTTGAGAAACTGATTTTTCGTTACTGAATTAGCTTGTAGACTATCGAAAACGAATTCAAAATCACGTATTCAATAATTTAATTTCGGTTGCCATGATCTTAAATTAATATTCGTTAGGCTATTAGTTGGCTAAAAACGAGCGTAGAAAATTTTATAAAAAAGTTTACCAATAAATGATGTGAGAAACTCAAGAAATTAATGACTGAAAACCCCAAAAATTTAATTATAAACAAGTTTATGAAAACTAACTTATTAGGGGGTTTCATGCATGAAAAATCGATTGCGCTCATGTTCAAAGCCCAAAAATTTTTCTTATTACTCGTGCAAAGGTTCTTCTATTAAAAATCGGAAAAAGGTCGAAACTGGGGATGGGGAAGGGATTTAAAATAAGCCAACATATTTTGAACTCATCAGGGCATTGCTTTGAGCTCAGTTTCAAAAGAAAAAATTAGGCTTGGTCCAAAAAGTTTCTCTTTATACCCGTGCTATCTTTAAGCGTCGTTAAAGAACAGCCTGTACATAATGTACAGGCTGTTTTTTTTATTGCTCCCACATTTCAAAACTTCGCCAAAAATCGAATTTAAATCCGTTTCCGTCGCCCGATAGATCATTCGATAGCCCTAATCACCGGATTTTTTTAGAAAGCAAAATTATTGAAAAAAATTTATTTTTTTCAATAATTTTTTAACCCAAAAATAGGAAAATCACGGTTTTTTTAAAATTAAAATTGCTCCCACATTTAAAAAATTCACCAAAAATCGAGTTTGAATCCAATTCTGTCGTCCGATAACTCAATCGATTGCCCTAATCACCGGATTTTTTTAGAAAACGAAATTATTGAAAAAAAATTATTTTCGATTTTTTTGAGAATTTTTGAAAATAAATTTTTTTTCAATATTTTTGTTTTCTGAAAAAATCCGGTGATTAGGGCTATCGAATGAGCCATCGGGCGACGGAAACGAATTTAAACTCGATTTTTGGCGCCATATTGAAATATGGAGGAATCAAAAAACAACCTATATGTAGGGATGCATAATGACTTTTTTAAAAAGGTGGCAATTCTTATCTATAAAGGTGGCTTTTAAAGGATTTTCTTTTGAAAATGACAAAAATTGGTAGCAAAAAGGTGGGATTAGTTAAAAAATGGTACAAAAAAAGGTGGCATTTGCCACCTAAAGGTGGCGTTTATGCAACCCTACCTATATGCTTATATTGGGATTTTTAGAGGGATGGCCATTTTTCTATATCGTTAAGCAGTTTTGAGGTGCATGTCTTTTGGTAACAATGGAGATATATGATGAGCTCTTTCATATAAAAAAAGAATTAGTGAGCGGGCAGGCTTACCCACCGAGTTATCAAAGGTTCAAGTTGTGAAGGTTGCAAATTTTAGGGAAATTTAAACACTTTTTCTTTGAACAAATACTCCCCAAGAAAAAGGAGTTGTAGCAAGTTTAAATGTTTATTATTGTAGCACTAGTATTGCCCTACACAAATATACCAAGATCTTGCTTCGTGGATTAATCAACAAAAAGTTATGAAATTTTGAGTTCAAAAGTCAAAATTAAATAGGGTCGAGACCATGACCTTCAGATCGATATTTCACACACACCGAAATAGGCATTTTCAACCATAACAATATTTGGCAAAGTTGCGTAGCTCGATGTCATCTACCATATAAAAAAATAAAAAGTATCTGTCCCGAAACTTCCCCTCCACACGGTATATATGTTCAGTTGACCAACCTGTACTTTGAACAGTACGTTCAACCGTACAGCTCCCCATGGCCCCGTAAGCCACCCGTACGACCCGTGACCCCGTACGGGTGGGGTCACGGAGAGCCTTACGGTTGACTGTACGGTTGACAGTGATCAGTACGGAACCGTACGGTTCAACTAGAAACGCGCCCAATATTCAGGGTTGCATGAATTTCAAGACTTTGTGATTATCAGGTACGATTATGCAGAAATATCTAATAAATCGTAAGACACTTTTAAATGTTTAAAAATGCATATTTTTATTTCAACAATATATTCAATTTACACCAAATACATTTCTTATACACAATTTTTTAACAATTATAAGTTAGCTTCATATTGAATTGTTTGTTTTGAAGTGATCCATGGGGAGACAATTTTGAGTGTTGGAGCATTCGTGCTGACTTGTACCACAACAGTCAATGAATTTCCAGGTTGTAATCGTTTCAACGAAACTGTGCTCTGAACCCCGCTAACTTGTAGATACATATCTTTGTAAGCTGGAGCAACACCCGTATTTTTAACAATAATTTGAGTATGAGTTCCATTAGTTTGAAAACTTGTGATCGTAAATTTGTAGCCGAAGGTTTGTCCTACCTACAAATCAGCTTTTAAAAGGGGGTGTACTTTGTAGCCGCATCTCGAAAAAAAATTTTTTTCACAAAAAAGAGCCTATTGGGGGTAATTTGATGCGAGAAATCGATTGCGCGCATTCCCGAAAAATTCTTCCTTGACCCTCATTCAAGGAACATATAGATTTTTTTCGACCTTTTTTATACTAGTACTTGGTTTGAACAGACGTTTTTCCATCAACAAGCCTCGGTGGTGCAGTGACGAAGCATTGGCTTATTGGTCACAAAGGTCTCGGGTTCGAATCCCGAGTGTAGCCAAATTTTTTTGCACAAAGTAAAAAATTGTTATTTTTCGATTTTTACTTTGTGCAAAAAAATTTGGTTACAAGCGGGATTCAAACCTGCGACTTTTGTGACTAATAAACCGATGCTTTGCCACTGCACCACCAAAAAAGTACACCCCCCTTAAAGCCGAACAACATCATATATACCTGTTGAATTCTTTGAAACTGTGTCAAAGGCCCATTATATTTATACTGAACTTGATCACTTGCGATCAAAAATGTATAGTGATAATTAGCCACATAGGTAGGCAAAGGAGTCCCTTCAGGTCCATTAATATCCAACGCATGTTGTTGAACATTATCTTCATACGCGATTTCTCCTCCCAAAGGCTGAGTTTGATATCTAGTCCATCCAAGTCTTTGCTTGTTTCCATCATTCCAGTCTTGAGAACTTTTGACAAAAGCTGAGTCATCAAAAGATCCGAACGGAAGGTTTTTGATACTATTAAAAACTGGGCATTGCCCGTCGTAGATATCTGCTATATCAATAGAGTAAAGAACAGGGGTGTTTTTGAAGAGAGAAGTGATTAAAGTAATAGATTTTTGTTGAAAATCTCCGGATGGGAAGTTGTAGCCCAGTACCATATCAGGTCCATCTAAAAAGTCAAAAATAAAAATAACAAATTTTTAACCCCACCAGAAATATGATATTCCGACCAGAATCCAAAGCCAGATTCAACAAAAGCTACTCGATTATCATTATCATATCTTTGTGCCAATTTCGTAAACATATCCAAATGCATTGCTTGTAAGTCAGGGCTTCTCCAGTCCATGAATTCTTCGCCATTAAAAACCTGACCTTGGTAACCAGGGATGCTTTTTAAGAAAGCTGGGACAGCTGTAGGCAATCCAGGATACTCTGAAAATGATTTTTTGGTTATTTTGTGAGCGAAATAACAAAAAAAATGAGCGAAATTACCATAGTAAGGTCTAAAAATGGCCTGATGTCCTCGGCTAGCAATCCGAGTTAGTTTATTCTCGATAAAAGTCCAGTTGTATTGGATAACCCCATTGATACGCCCAACAACTAATTTGTTGACTGGAAGGTAGAAATACTCCATGGATAAAGCTGTGTATGGAAAAGAAGATCCATAGTATTCCGGGACATCATCCCAGAAAACAAGGCCTATCATGGGATTTACCTGAAATAAAAAGTTAACGTCAATTGAGAAGTGAAAATTGTAGGAGAGTGAGTATAAAGGGTCATTTTAAGACGAGGTATAATGATATTCGAAGGAAAATTCACGCCACTCTTGCCCAACGAAACTCTCTTTCTTAAGGAACTACCACAAAGAGTCCCTCGAAAAGAGAAAGGTATGATCCCTTAGGAAAAGGAGTGAGTTCTGATAGATTGTCTCTAGGGTTCCATCAGTATCTGTAAGATAAACTTCCTATGGAAAGTCACATAAAGGGTTACATAAGAGGATAACCTTAGTTGGTAGATAGAATGTCACCCAAGGATATAAGAGCTTCACCCCATATAAGAGCTTCACCCTTCTAAGGATATATCCCCTCAAAGGACTTTTTAAGGAGAGCACAAACGAAAGGGTAAGTAACCTCTCGAGGGTTCACACAATATGACCCTAAGGGTCGGCACAACCTCGTACATTCTATCGTACTGAACGCAAGCAAAAGTGCGATAGCCCACAAGCTATCGTATAATCGTAAAATTAACCTAAAGGTACGATGAAATCACCACAAGCTGTCGTAAGATCGTACGATGCAGTACGATGGCATCGTACGAAATTTGTCGTTCTTTGCCGTCATACTTTGTTGTACGACAATGCATTTTTATCGTACGAGGCGTCATACGAAGCGTCGTACGACACAAAAATGCATGCCGTACGATAAAAGTACGACAGCTCATCGTACGAAATTTCATTGTACTCGTACGATAGCTTGTGGCCATTTCGTCCATCGTACGATTGTATTTTACACTCGCACGATGACTTTCGTACGATAGCTTGTACAGTTGGTTAGTACGATAGCTTGTGGGGAACTTATCTTTAAAAAACGTCAAAAATTTTTCTGGAAACATTCTTTCTAGGGGTAATTTTACGCGGGAACACGCTAGTGACGTTATTTTTACGCCAAAATGTGTAAAAATTTGAGAAAATTGGTATCTTTTGATTTCCTTTAGATATCAAAATAAGGTTAATCATCAAAAATGCTATTTTTCTCGTATTTTCATACATTTTGTCGTAAAAATAAAGTCATCAGCGTGTTTCCCGTGCAAAATTACCCCTAGAAAGTATGTTACCAGAAAAATTTTTAGACATTTTTTAAGATACCGTATTTTCTCTAATAGAAGGCCCATCTCTAATAGAAGACCTCCTCCCAGGCAAAAAATCATACTTCCCCCTTATGTTTTTAAATTTCTTGGTCGATTTTTCAGACCCAATAAGGGGGTGAAAAATAAAAAACCCGGGTCTTCTATTAGAGAAAAATGGTAAGTTTTAGGGTCATATTGAGTGGACCCACGAGAGGTAGTAGCTCCAAAATTTTTTTTCAGTTTTTTACTTATTTTTTCTCCTCGCATACTGACCCCCGAGGTAATCAGCCCCAAAGTTTTTATTACCTGATTAATTTGTGACTTAAGTGGAACATTGGCATAGGTTATACATTGAACAAAGTACACACCAACTAAGAAAACAATACAGCACAATGTCAATTTCATGATTTAAGTTATAATGGCTTTGGATTTTTTTTTGACTCTTTTATATTTAACAAAACAAATGTTTACATAAAGGTTCAATGCGCATATTACGCCCAGGAATTTAGCTATTTTCGAAATTGGGAAGAACTAGAGCGGATTTTGAGCTACCTAATTTATTTGCTCAGATCGTAGCCAAATGTACCTAGCTATTGTTATAATTTTTTGACGCTTACTCCTGGAATTTGTGAGCTCCCTAATTTATTTGTTCAAATCGTAGCCAATGTCCTAGCTATTGTTATAATAATTTTTGACGCTTTAGGAATTTATGAGCTACACTGAACTTTTTCGTCATGAGGAAGTAATAAAATTGTTTATTTTATCCAACATTTTGATCAATTCGAAATTTGCATGGGCGTTAAAAATTTTTTGATACAATCCTGACCTTTTGGGACCCAGATTTTTGATCCAAAATTTTTCATTTTTAATCTTGTATCTATACAACCCACTGAATTTTGGTGTAATTAAGTAATTAAGACCCATTTTATAAGTCAAAATATTATAGATTTATATGCATAACATTTTTGTTAGACCTAAAGAACTTGCACTTGAATGAGTTCGTTAGTTGCAAAAATAAGACTTTGTAATGCCGAGCATTCTAGAGAGCCATCCGAAGAGCGGGGTTTGAACCAGCCTTGAGGGACGTCTGAGACAAGCCCAGTACAACCGAATCATGGAACCCTTGAAGTAACCGCTCTTATTCTGACCTCGTAGTAATGTACTTCTCAGAAAAGTATATACAATGTTACAAAATCAAAAGGTGCGGCTTTTCATCAATAGCATATGCACTGGCTCGAAATCGTCAATTTCTAAGATTTTTAAGTTTTTCTAGATTTTTTTAGGGTTTTTGAAGTTTCGACAAAATTAAAAAAAAAGAAAATATATGGATTTTCACCATAGAATTAAAAAGAATACAGGTCAAATTTGTGTAAGTGGGGGATTAAACAGTAATGATAACCCGCTTACTCCGGACCATACATGAATACTTCAAAACCCTTCTCACTTATATATTCAGAGTTTTACAAATCAATTGCATTATAATAAGTTGCTATAGCAGCTAGAGAAATAAAGAAATCTCTATGCGATTAACTTTTGAATGTATTTAGTGACGTTTTCTCTGACAGAACTTGTTTAAACACATATTTATTGAAGGATTTATACTTTTCTTGTAACTTTTTTGACTTTTTTTGTAACTTTCAAAACTTGTAACTTTGCTTTATGCTTAGGCTTTAGGCTTAGGCCTTAGGCTTTAGGCTTAGGTTTAGGCCTTAGGCTTAGGCCTTAGGCTTTGGCCTTAGGCTTTGGCCTTAGGCTTTGGCCTTGAATCTGAATATATTCAGATCTCCCGGGCAAAGTCTAAAAAATTTAGAGAGTTACAGAAAAAAGTAAAAAAAATTATAAGGCAAAAAGTTACAAAAAAAACAACAAAAAAGATACAAGGAAAAATCAGAGCCTTTATTGAACAACGTGCATATCGTAAAAACTGTAAAGTACACTCCCTTCTAGGGGGGGGGGCGGGGGGAAAAGTTAATGCACCTCCTCTAATTAACGCGTTGAAGGTCAAGGTAGTCCCAAAAGCAAAAGGGTCAAGGTAGT
>OZJO01007386.1:0-25726 GCA_900406225.1 Acrobeloides nanus
AGATCAATCTCAAGCTCATTATGCAGCCATTTTTCACGATTTTTGCCGGTATCCAAACCTTTAATAGGCTAAAAAAATGTATTTATTCACTTTTAAAATTTTTTTCATACCTTATAAGGACATGGATTGTGAATCAAAAAGAGGTCAATATAATCAGTTTTAAGGCTCTTCAAAGACTCATCAATAGCCCACTCGGCATAGTCTGGTTGGTGCCAAAATGGCGCTAGCTAAAAATTAAAATTGAAGTAGGACAGGCATATTTATAATTTAGTACCTTGGAAGTAATAAAAATGTCAGAGCGCTTGAATTTTCCAGATTTGAATTTAGCATCCAAAAAGTCTCCAATAATATTTTCGTTAAGGTACATTTCCGCAGTGTCAATATGGCGGTATCCACTTTCTAAGGCTACTTCGAGAGCTTGTGTTAGTTGGGCTGAATCATATGCCTAAATTTTGAAGGAACACTATCAGTGCCGTACTCAGGATTTTTCATGGGGGTACAAGATCCCGACCCTAGTTGTTGACATTTTTTTGTCAAAAACATAAGGGGGACCCTTTGGATTTTGTAAACTTTTTTGACTCTTGGGAGGGGGGTACATATACCCCCTGTACTAGGGTTTCTAAAAAGGTATAAACCGAAACTGAAAAACTCGAAACCGAAGCTGAACGTTTGAAAACCAAGAAAAGTTAGAAATAGAACCTAATCATAAGCAACGGTAGGGTGTAAGTTAAAAATATTCTTACCTGCCATGTTCCCAAACCAAAAATTGGGAATTCGACCCCATTAGACATTTTCAAATTTTCTAGTTTGTTTGGCATTTTTTAAATTTTCACAAAAATATCTAAATCAAAAATTATGAAATATATACAGGTTGTTTTTTTGATTGCTCCCAAATTTCAAAAATTCGTCAAAAATCGAGTTTAAATCCGTTCCCGTCGTTCGATGGCTCAATCGAGCGTCCTAATCACGGAATTTGTTTAGAAAAAAGTTTTATTGAAAAAGCTTTTAAATTCGATTGTTTAGCCCAAAAATACTGAAAATGTTGTACTGGAATAAAAACCTCAACAATCGTAATTTTCAGTATTTTGGGAAAAATCGAATTTAAAAGCTTTTTCAATAAATTTTTTTCTAAAAATTTTTTCTTTTTTTCTCTCTCGTAATTAGGGCGTTCGAATGAACCATTGGGCGTAAGGTTGTGAAAAGATTTTGACAGAAAAAACCGGTTTTTTCCAGATTTTGACGTCAAAATCTGTCAAGATCTCTTTTTTTGGCGAATGTTTGAACTATGGGAGCAATTAAAAAAACAACATTTTCAGTATTTTTGGTCTAAAAATTCGAATTTAAAAGCTTCAATCATTTTTTTCTAAAAAATCCGTGACTAGAACATTGATTGAGCCATCGGACGATAGAAACAGGATTAAACTCGATTTTTGGCGAATTTTTGAAATATGAGAGTAACGTTTAAAAAAAACAATTTTCAGTATTTTTGGGCTGAAAAATCGAATTTAAAAGCTTTTTCAATAAATATTTTTCTAAAAAAAATTCCGTGATTAGAGCGTTCAAATGAGCCATCGGGCGACGGAAACGGATTTAAACTCGATTTTTGGCGAAGTTTTGAAATGTGGGAGCAATAAAAAAACAACTTGTATCTAAATAAAATCATCACGACGATTAAAATGATAGATTAAATCAACTATATGAAAACTTGTTATCACTTTTCGGGACATCATAATAATACAGGGTGGTGCAAAAAACCGCAATTTTGAAATTTTTGAGGGCCATTTTTTCGAAAATTTTTTTCTAAAAACATCATTTCTAGGGGTAAAAATAGCTGAAAAACATGATTCTGACGTTAAAAAAATTTTTTGACCCATAAAAGCCCCTTAAAATGGCAAAAAACGGGTTTAAAAATGGCCCTCAAGTTTCAAAATTGCGGTTTTTTTTTTGCACCACCCTGTAATAGATTGTGGAATAAAAATTGATCTTTCGTTTCTTGGAAAAAAAACAAGTAGGAGCGGCCTGGCGCACNTTTTTTTTGCACCACCCTGTAATAGATTGTGGAATAAAAATTGATCTTTCGTTTCTTGGAAAAAAAACAAGTAGGAGCGGCCTGGCGCACATGTGCATACATTATAAACAACCCATATGCAAGTAAACAAAATGCCAACAGAGGAATTGATGTTTATAGTTTGTGCATTGATTTATTATGTAGAGGTAATGAGAAAAAAGGAATAATTATATACAGATTAAGAGTTATTAAGATGAGAAACAACTAAAAATTAAATTTTTTCAAGAAGTATATCGCTCAAGAGTGGGATTTTTGTTTCAATACACCCATCCCTTCCCAAATACGCCCATCCCTACAACACGCTTGAATCTGAATCAGGGCAATTTTTCATGCTTCGAAAATATGCGCAATCGATTCCTCGTATAAAATTACCCCGGATATTGAATTTTAGAAAAAAATCAAAAAGCTCCCTTACCCTGATACAGGGAAGTGATGGGTGTATTGAAATAAAATTCACCTGAATCAGAGACAGGTAGATTTTTTCATACTCTGAAAATGCGCGCAATCGATTTCTCATATAAAATTACCCCTAGAACTTTGATTGAAACGATGTTTTTGTTTCAAAAGTTTGTATGACGATAAAATAAAAGTTGGAACAAAACTTTTGAATCACCCCCCTCGAGATAGCTCTAATTAGACCGGGATCGAGGGACAGACTGGCCCTACTTTTTATCAGAGACAGGTAGTGCCTCGAAATCAACATAGCCTTACTCCAATGGCGTAATTTAGAGGAGGGGCTTTAAGAGACTCCCTTCTCTCCATTCCGGCGCGAAGAGCCGAAAATTTTTTAAATATATAATGGTCCCCCTTATGATTTTTTCAAAAATTTCATTAAAAAAATCGAAAATTTTCAAGTCCCCTCCCCTACTCCCCAAAGACTTANTCCATTCCGGCGCGAAGAGCCGAAAATTTTTTAAATATATAATGGTCCCCCTTATGATTTTTTCAAAAATTTCATTAAAAAAATCGAAAATTTCCAAGTCCCCTCCCCTACTCCCCAAAGACTTAATTGGCCGCCAGGAATGGAGGGGCACTTTTTCAGGTTTAGGAGGAAAGGTCCCCCCATAATTACGGCACTGGGCACCGTTCCCCTTTGTATTGCCTCCCCCCCCCCCATCCGACGGACAAAATTATTCGACTGCCTTACTCGATTTGACTTTGAAGCAGTGGCAATAAAAAATTTTTATTTATTTGATTGCACCATAAGTACCAACAGGTCAAAAATACATCAAATTTGGGCATTTTTCGTTTGTTTTCGATAAAATTTTTGCAAGAATATATACTGAATACGATCCAATCAGTAGCTTTGAGCATAAATCAAGTTTTCGTGTCAATATCCAGACTTTTTCGAAAATCGAAGCCTCAAAAATGTAACCTTATTTTAAAATGTTAATATTTGGCTATAGAAGTCTATTTTTGACGAAATTTTTGACCTTCATAAAGTTTTCCTAGGTGTTAAACACGAATCTGGTGTTAATTTTTGTCCTAGACCCCGGGAATATGGTCAAAAATTGCTTATAAAGAATAGACTTTTTTTGGAGTTTTACCCTCGTACGGGGTACCTTCCCATGGTAAAAATCAAAAAATTCCTTCAGATTTGAGTTCTCCATCTCGAAAAACCCCGACTACCAAATTTCAGCCAATTTGAACAACTCAGTTGGGGGTTTTTCAAGTTGGAGAACTCGAATCTGAAGGAATTTTTTGATTTTGACCACGAAAAGGTACTCTATACGAGGATAAAACGCCAAAAAAGATTCGTTCTTTGTAAGCAATTTTTGACTATATTCCCGAGGTCGAGGACAAAAAATAACACCAGATTCGTGTTCAGCACCTAGAAAAACTCTAGGAAGATCGAAAATTTCGTCAAAAATCGACTTCTATAGCCAAATATTAGCATATTAAAATAAGGTTACATTTTTGAGGCTCCGATTTTCGAAAAAGTCTGGATATTGACACGAAAACTTGATTTATGCTCAAAGCAATCGATTGGATCGTATTCAGCATACATTCTTGCATAGTACTGAAAAAAATTTCATTGAAAACGAGCGAAAAATGCCCAAATTCAATGTATTTTTTGAGTCGCCAGTTACTTATGGTAAAACCCAATATATTTATTTACAAAATACATTTTTCACCAGCACAGTTGTACAGACCCCGGTCCAAAATGTTTGTTTTTATGACCCCCCCCCCCCCCCGCAATTTGGCGACCTTTTTTTGGAAGGGGCCCCCGTCACCGAGGACCGAGGACCGATGACCTACCCCCCTCCCCTTCCATCTCATGACTTATCTCTTCCCCACCCTATGACGCACCCCCCTTCCTACCCTATGACCCATGACCTACCCCGGTCGAATTTTACCGGGGGGGGGGTACCGGGGTTGTGCAACTGTGTTCACCAGGGTCTATTAAATCGATCATTTCGCATTAAATCATTTTTCGGATCCCATTGCCATCTTGCGGCCAAACCCGGAACATTAGCCAAAGTTTCATACTTATTCCGAAAGAATCTATTCCTATCATAGCCATTAAAAGTCGCCGGTGGTGGTCGGAGTTGTTCTGAGTATAAACCAATAGGAGATGGCTTTGTCGGTTCGGGTCCAACATAAGTATTAAAATAGGGCATAATTTGAAGCTCACTTCGTAAATAGCCTTTATTGGGGAAACGTGGGTTACCTTGAGTGTAGTTCCATTTTATTGGAAGGTTGGGATATCTGAAATATTAGGTCATTCAGAAAGTATTGCTACATTTCTTTTTGTCACCTACAAAGCTTCAGAAATTAGTTTTCGATAAAAATTTTTTTCAGTATTAGGCAAGAATGTATGCTGAACGCGATTCAATCAGTCTTTTTGAGTGTAACTCATGTTTTCGTGTCAATATCCAGACTTTTCAAAAAATTGGGGCCTCAAGAATGCAACCTTATTGACACGAAAACATGAGCTACACTCAAAAAGACTGATTGGATCATGTTCAGCATACCCTCTTGCCTAATACTGAAAAAACAATTTGTCGAAAAATGATTTCTGAGCCCTGTAGGTGACAAAAAGAAATGTCGCAATACCTACTGAATGACTAGACAATTTTTGAAAGTTGTGAAAATTTGAAAATTACCCGATCTGAGGTTCTCTAGGCCGATTATAGACTATATAGGGGTTTGGTGTAGGAGCAACACCATTGTTTCCAGTAAGATATATAGGTGGAGGATTTGCATTGATAGCCTAAAAATTTTTATTGAAATTTAATGGGATCGAATAATCTCATCACATATAAAATATCTCCTTTTTATTTTATGAGCTTTTTCATTTTTCTTACACAACCATGAAAAATTTGGATATTAAGTTGGCTCTATTTTTATTTTTGACTTTAATTTATATTTTTTCTAATTCCGTATATGTTAATATTTGTGCAACTACAGACCCACAGGTGACTCCATGTTGTAATTGGTATAGCGAAGCACCTTTTTGTGGGAATGGAGTATGTCCAGAAAATCTTACAGTTGGAAATGACACATACGATTTTCTATTAATTGAAGAAGCAACATGTAATTTTATTACTTATACCTTACCTATACCCAGTGGGGTGGCCAGGATTTTACGACGAGAGGGGGATAAAAAATTTTTCTATCAAAATATAAATAAAATCATAAGAGTCCCTCTTATGATTTTTATTTTTCTTTGTTGGTTTTTCATGTCAGGAGGGGTATAGCCCCTAGACTCCCTGGCTACTCCTATACCTATACAGGGTGGGTCGAAAAAGTTGTCCCTCATTGATTTTCATAAAGACTTTTTTTTATAACAGAAGGTTTTACACAAAAAGTAATGTTCTATAAAATTGTTCCTGAGATCATGGCGATCAATTTATTAGAACATCACTTTTTACGAAAAAACTTTTGATACGAGAAAGTCCTTATGAAAATCAATGAGGGTTAACTTTTGTCCATCCCATCCTGTACATTCGCAATTCCACTTTTAAGCTTCATCATGTTCCGATCTACCATTTGGTTGGACCTGTTTCTTTGGTGGGACTAAAGCACTTTGCTGTGTAGGCCGGCTCAAAAATCCATGCGAAGGTGATAGGCCTAGTTAAAAATTTTTTCAGATAATTTTTTGGATTGTTAATAAAAAATTTTGAATCACAAATTATTTACCTGCATTGGTCGAGTATAGGCCATGTTCCAATTCGACAATGAAGGAGCCCATGTACTTGTTGCTATAGGGAAAAGTGGGTAGTCTGGTCGGNATTTTTTGGATTGTTAATAAAAAATTTTGAATCACAAATTATTTACCTGCATTGGTCGAGTATAGGCCATGTTCCAATTCGACAATGAAGGAGCCCATGTACTTGTTGCTATAGGGAAAAGTGGGTAGTCTGGTCGGTAGAAAGGAGTAGTTGGTCTAACTCGTTGCAACATTTCATAATAATTTTGACGTTTAAGTCTTTTATATGAGCCTTCGTTAGAACTAGCAATGATGGTTAATACAAAAAGAGATGCAAGAAAAATATAGGATAATAAATTTTTCATGGCGATCTTAAATTTTTCAAATTATATTGTTGACTTTGAAAAATTGTTGAGTGCCTTATCCCCTTTACAGCAATCTTGACAACCTTTTCTTAACATATGTAAGGGTCAAGGGCGGCGCTAGGTTCAAATTTGGAGGGGGTCAACTTTTGAAATTTTTGATAAAAGTTAATTACATTTTGTCATGCTTCAAAAATATGCGCAATCTATTCCTCGCATAAAATTACCCCCGAAAACTTTCGTCCGAAAAATTTCCTATGATTTTCACGGTTATCTCCGCTAATTTCAAAATCACCAGTTATTTTATGACACCCTGTAGAGTGTTTTCAAAATGTTTGACGATGAAGAGGTGGTAATGGGGGAGGGGGGGGGACAACCCCCTATTTCATGTGTGATAATTCATAATAAAAAAATTTAACCAAATGGCTATAAAAAATGTCCAAAACTCAAAATAACTAGTTTACTCTTTTACATAACTTTTTTCCCGATACCCAAATACTTTGCTTAAAATCGCGTCCATTTTCGGTACGGATTTGTGTGTTTGACAAACATTCACTTTTACACTAATATGCAAACAAGAAGTTGTTAAATTTTCAGCTCGAAACTACTATGATGCAAAAATTTATTAACAAGTATGAACAAAGCAAGAGTATTTGTTATATAAGTCTAATTGAACTAAATATTTATCATTCTGTAATGGCTTTAGTCTTTGAAAACAGCTGACCATTTTGTAAATGACATAATTAATGGCTAGTTGCTTGGCAGATTTTTGGCCACTTGGATGTAAATATGTATTTAGATAAATTACAGAGTGGGCCAAATGAACTCGACACCCTCCATTCGAAATGAATCATCGTTTTTAATAAAAACTAATCTGAAAAATCATTTCCTGGGGTAATTTTATGCGAGGAATCGATTGCGCGTATTACTGAATCGTGAAAATGCTTCCTTGGCCATGATTCTTAGGAGGAATGTGGAAATTGAAGCGAAAATCGCATGAATAAGCAAGTGTTTTCATGCTTGAATCGTAAATTACCTGAATCAGGATCAGGCAAAAAATTTTGCATCAAAAATACGCGTTATTATCAAAATTCATGACAATTTTTGCATCGATTCCTCGCATACAATTACCCCAGAAAGATGATTTTTCAAATAAGTTTTTTATATTAAAAACGATGGTTCTTTTCGAATGGGGAGGGGTGTCGGATTCATTTGGGCTACCCTGTATATAAAGATTTTAATCATGCATAGATAAGCATGGCACACCAAAATGTCGAAAAGGTGCAGGCAAGGATCAGAATTTAAAAAAATTTCGCCAATCGACTCAGCTCGCAGAGCGCTTCAAAACGAGTTATACATATCATGAGGTTTTGACCCATGGCCGATTGGCTAACGTGCTCGGCCTTCACTCATAGGATGCGGGTTCGATCCCGCGCCCAAAAGTCATTTTTTATTTTGTTGTCAAACTTCGTGAAAATTTTTACATATCATCATTTCTAAGCGGGTAACACGATGGCGCTATTATTTTTTCATGAAAACGTTTGGAAAATCGACAAATCTAAAAAAACTTTTTATAGGGGTAGTGCCATCGTTTTCTCCACTTAAAAATGATGATATGCAAAAATTTTTATGAATTTTGACAACAAAATAAAAATGACTTTTGAGCGCGGGATCGAACCCGCGTCTTATGAGTGAAGGTCGAGCACGTTAGCCAATCGGCCATGGATCAAACCCCCTAAACTCCATAATATGGAACTCATTTCGAAACGCTCGGCGAGTTGAGTCGATTGGCGAAATTTAAAAAAATGTTGACCTTTGACTGCACCTTTTTGGTCTAATTCAGGTTTTTTGGAAAAAGTATAAATCTTGGTGCTTAATTCAAATATACTCGATATTAAAAAGAATATTTGTCAATCAAATTTTGAAAAATACTTGAATGAAAATTTTGCTGCTTTATTTATTTTTATATCCCTTCTACTCATAAAAATTTAGATGGACCACATGGGCTCAAGAAGCAAAGAAAAACATGACCCAGATGAACGTATCAATGAAATTTTATCATCTGTTGCTCGAGCCGCACCACTTTATATGAGTCCTATAAAAGTAGGCAAATTTGAAAATGCAATAGTGATCGCATTCAAGAGAGTAGATCTAATGTAGCTCCTCTTCCTCCCCCTCCATGGAACTATTGGCTAAGGTCAATAATTCGGTGATATTTTCGATTTTAATCAAAACATGCCTATTAGGTAGATCTTTAAAAACCAAGCACCACCCATTCCGACGAAATATGTTTTAAATAAAATTTTTAAGAAAAAGTCCCCCTTCGTCGTTCCTGGGTGTCTCCGTTGGGTAGGACGTTTATGATAAATAGTCTCCATTGGAAAGATACAACTTTGATGGGGAGGGGATAAAGAGTCTATAAACACAAAAATTAAATTTGTAGGAATCGTTACAAAAGATTCTCTACGAAGGCCCACCCATCATCAAACCAAAAATGATCTCGAATGAATTAGTTTGTGAAGTATTTTCCTTTTTAAACCGAAATGAAGTCGAAAAATGTCAACTTATTAGCCAGTCCTGGTGTAACATCGTCAATAAACATAACGACTACATGCCTTTGTATATTAAACGCTTCTTACGAGTCCAGTTCAAAAACGTCCCAGAAGATCAACCTGTGATTAGCTTTGGTTTTGTTGATTTACAATTTTCGCCAATACTCGAATACAAGCCAAAATCCGAAGAAGAGAAAAAGATTAACTTTATTTCAATAGAAGGGATAAAAAATTTGGATAAAGTCGTGTTTGAGAGTTTGGACATCGGGGGTGTTGATCGGCTCAATATAACAGAAGAAAAATGTAGGCATGTGATAGAAATATTGGAAGAGGTTAAAAAGTTGAGAAATGGAAGAAAAATTAAATTGATATGCTTTCGAATTTTTAATGAAAAGATTATGTATAGATTGTTAGGTAATAGGTGGCAACATAAGTACTGATCGTTTTTACAAATCGAATTTCAAGTTTTTAATCCCCTAAATGATTTTTCCAGGCAAAGTGATATCCAACAAAATTGCTCCCCATAAAATTCACGTTAAAATGACTTCTCGTAGCAGATTTTTGACTGTAAAAAAAGCTATGGTCATGACTCATGGGGTCAATTTTAAAACGATCAGAACTTATGCCCCACTTAAAGGGACACTAACCATAGCTTAGATTTTGCCAACTTTTTTAAAAAAGTTAATAAAAACATGAGTTTCAACCGAATTTTTTCGGGCGACCACACATTCGAATGCTGGTAATCTGGGGAATTTTTTGTAAAAAAAATTATTGAAAAGTGATATGTTTTATCCGAGATATAGCCATTTGAAGTTTGGACCCAAAATGCCCATTTTTGCAAAAATTCATTAAAAATTTATTTTTGCTCGAATTTATTCGAGCGACTATGAAGTTTGGTTGCATCATTCGAGCCAAAATAAATTTTTAGCGAATTTTTGCAAAAATGGGCATTTTGGGTTCAAAATTCAAATGGCTATATCTCGGATAAAACGTGTGATTTTTCAATAATTTTTTTATAAAAAATTCTTCATATTACCAGCAATCGAAGCGTGGTCGCCCGAAAAAATTCGGTTGAAAATCATTTTTTTATTAATTTTTAAAAAAAGTTGGCAAAACCTAAGCCATGGTTAGTGTCCCTTTAATATATTTTTTATTGAATTTTCTATTGAGTTGTTAAATTTTTTAGACACCGCACTAGAAGTCTACAAGACAAATATCCGGTTAGAAGATTGGGTACTCAACATGGCAGAGCTAACTTTTCAATCAAAATTCGTTAAAATTCACGTCAAGTCGCCAAATGTGACATCGGAGTCATTACTCCATTTTGCCTCAAATTGCATTTTCGACAATCCCCACAAATACAAAGTGCAAATTTGTACTTCGGAACAGCATTTGGGATCGTTCATAAATTTTTGTGAAAAATGGTTTGATATTTATGCAAATGCAATTGATCCGAGGATCTTTGTCAATAGATACTGTTTTCGTAAGTACAGGGCAGTGCAATAAAAAGTGGATTTTTTGGGACTTGGAAATTTATTTTTCTAAAAATGACCCCCCCCCCCATCCTAGTAAATTACCAAGTTCGAACTTAGCAAGCTACTAACTTGCAAAGTTCGAACTTGTCAACTTACTAACTTGGCAAGTTATTGATCGGAGTCCGTCGAAGTTACTCAAACGAAGTTGATGCACACCCCTAGGCTATACACCTATTGTTTTGACCTCACTTCTTGTTTTGACACCATGATACACTTTTTTAGAAATCTGGGAAAACCACACCAACACCGAATCAGATGTACAAGAATTCTTTTGGACAACACAAGAATTTATTGAAGACTATCCCAGGACATTCATTTGGAAAAACACAAATGAGTTTCAATATGTCTATGAAGTGCTGCAAATGGAAACTTTTTCACTATGTGTGGTTTTTCATTATAATTTGGATTATCGAGAAAACCAGGTGAATAATGAAGAGCCTAATTATGATAAAATGGGTTTGAACTTCTTATTTAAAATTTTATTTTTTGTTAAAGACCATGAAGGGAATGCACTTAGTGCTAGTTCATCGAAGTCATCTTTACTTTTGCCATAAATTTATGGGCTGCTATTGGGAAAAGACAATTGACTCATAAAATCTACAGGGTGGCCCAAAAAATGTTTTTTTTGAAAAATAGCAAAAATCCGATTTTTTGGGGCCACCCTCTACCAATTTTTTAATAATGTATGAGAAGTTGGGGAGGGGTGGTCTGATTTAAACTCGTATTCCTCTCCTCTCTCACCCCTTCTCTAAGCCTATGGGATTTATTTCTTTCTTTTTATCATTTGTTCTTTTCTATTCGTGCTAGACAATGAATTTTTAATATTTGTGCTTGATTTATTCTTGCTATTATAACTTGTTAAATTTTCGTGCTGCTAATTTATTTATAACTTTAATTTGTTGCTAACTCTATTATCGCATTTCCTCTCATAAAATGACACCCCAATTCAGAACTTTATACAGGATATAAAAATAAAGGATGGGGTCAAATAACTTGCGCAGCTGATTTTTCAAGGCCTGAGTCCCGGCCTCAATAGGGCAGAGGACCTTCGGGAGAGGAGGTCCAAAGTCCAGGCCCTATAGGCCCGATCTTCTCGCTACTGATGCCCCTAATCCATTGGGCCGGAGCCCAGGCGCAAAAAGCAGATGCGCAAGTTATTTGGCTCCACCCTTTACAAGCGTAAGTTATTATACAAACAACTTCAAGCAGCAACTCTACAGTGCGATCAAACCGCTCCTTTACTTTAGTAAAATTGAAATATCTCGAAAAGGACAACGAATTTTTCGATGCGATTTTTTTAAATGATAGAAGAGAGTATACTGCATTTTCGGATATATAAGCCATAAAAATCTGAAACCTCTACGTATAAAAATTTTCACTTGCAACATTTAAAAGTAGGAAAACATGACCTTAGAAATTTTTTATAAAAATTTCCTTCGTATTCTTAAAGTTCAACGGCTGCTCTATCACATGCAAAAAACCGTATAAAAAAATAATTTATGGTTTTTGAGAAAATCGAATTTCAATTTCAAAAGGTAAAAACATTTTGACGGTAGGTGGAATCGAACTCTCGACTATAAGTATAAATGGCCAACACACTACCAATAGACCATCATCGCAATTATATAAGATTTCTTATAAACTTCCATATTTTTAAAGGGGGGAACAGTTTATATACAAAAATGAAAAAATTTTTTTTTAGATTTTTGAGATATCATATGGGTTTTATAGTTTAGTATCTGGACTATCAAAATCCATCAAAATTTTAGCGTGGAACCATAGTTTTAGATGGTATTAACTATGATATATGGTGGTATCTCTAAAAACTTTTTTTTCAAAAAATTCAAGTTTTTACACCAGAAAAGCGTACTACCATCAGTTTTTTTAAACTATAATTAGTTTAAAATTTTTTTCTAATCATAGAGATTATTTTTTAAAACGAATTATGATCGGCATCAACTTTAAAGTGTGAAATATAACGATTTTTTCAAAAAGCTCAAAAATGACATTTTCTCAAAAAAGTTCTATCTCTCGACAATATTGAGAGCTCGCATTAGCTGCCTAACGTAAAACTAAAATATAACATTAGATCGTTCAAATAAACAAAGATTTTTTGAAAAAGGCTCGGCGCCCTTCTGACCCAAGGGTGAATTGTCTATTTTTGAGTAATTTTGACCTAAAAATCACTCAAACTCTGGATATTAGCACGAAAACATGAGTTTTGTTCAAAAAGACCGATTGGATCGTATTCAGCATACACTCTTACTCACTACTGAAAAAAAGTTTCATCGAAAACGAGCAAAAAATGCCGATTTTCGATATATTTTTTGGGCGGCAACAACCTATGCTACAACCCAATAACATAAGTTGTTACCACCCAAAAAATATATCGAAAATCGGCATTTTTCGTTCGTTTTCGATGAATTTTTTTTCAGTAGTGGGTAAGAGTGTATGCCGCATACGATCGAATTGGACTTTTTGAGCGAAACTCATGTTTTCGTGTCAATATCCAGGCTTTTTCAAAAAATCGGGGTCTTTTATACCCCTAAAATGGCTAAAAAATTTGTATTCCTTGAATCAGGGTTAAAGGAATTTTTTCATGCCTCAAAAATGTGCGCAATCGATTCTCCGACTAGAAAAACCCTAAAAGGGTCGAAAATTTCGTCAAAAATCGACTTCTATAACCTAATATCGACATTTTAAAATTCATCAGCAACATTGAAAAACCAATTGTTTGAAAAGTCTGTATATTGACACGAAAACATGACTTATTCTCAAAAGACCGATTGGATCGTATTCAGCATACACTTTTACCCACTATTGAAAAAAAATTTCATCGAAAACGAGCGAAAAATGCCAATTTTCTATATATTTTTCATAAAAACCGATTTTTGTATATAAAGTGTTCCCCCCCCCTTTAATCAAAAATTGAAATTCGATTTTCTCAAAAACCATAAATTATTTTTTTTATACGGTTTTTTGCATATGATAGAGCAGCCGTTGAACTTTAAGAATACGAAGGCAATTTTTATAAAAAATTTCTAAGGTCATGTTTTCCTACTTTTAAATGTTGCAAGTGAAAATTTTTATACGTAGAGATTTCGGATTTTTATGGCTTATATATCCGAAAATGCAGAATACTCTCTTCTATCATTTAAAAAAACCGCATCGAAAAATTCGTTGTCCTTTTCGAGATATTCCAATTTTACTAAAGTAAAGGAGCGGTTTGATCGCACTGTATCGGGAGGTATTTTTTATACTCTGTTAAAGTTCTGAATTTGGTGTCCTTCTATTAGAGGAAATACGGTAAGATAATTTTTTAAATAATAAAACTTTATTAACAAATAAATTTTTATACACATTTCAAATTATTTATGCACCAAACAAATAAAAATATAGTTTCTTCAGTCTCAATCATCAAAGCTTTTCACAAAATTGTGGTGGTGTTGGAGCTTGTGGTTGACCTTGATTTGGATTTTGACCATTTTGAGGAATTTGATAGTTTCTGTTCATGCCATATTGGTTCTAAAAATATAGAATTAGAATCGATTTTAGTAATAAAGACTTTTTACTTGTCGATTGGGTTGATAAGTTTGAGTTTGGTTCTTATATTCAGCAAGTTTGGTGTCGTAGTCACTGAGTTGAGTCAATTCGTCGGATGTTAGGTCTCGAGCATATTGGTCGCCTACATAAACTTTTCCGCCCTAAAATAATGACCATTCTTATCCTGAATAATGCATTACTGTTTGAATTCATTATCCACCCACAAAATCTGATCCCTGGTTTTTTCACCTAATCTCTAAGATCCCAAGATTTTAAAAGCTTTTTACTCAGCTATGATTTTTAAACTTATATCTTCATAAACAAATAGGTTTAAGTGGATTTCATAAGTAGGTACATGGTTTATGGTCTTGCCATGGTAAATATTTAGAAATACTTCCTCGAAAATCTGTTTACAGAAAATTTTGCACAATTTTTTTCAAAAAATGACGTCAGAAGATTGAGAGCCGCCACTAATACGTTCAGACGGCTCCCGAACGGACTTTAGTTCACTAATAACTTCACTAATTGCGTTTGGACGCGTTCGGAAACATCACTAATAGGCGTTCGGACGCGTTCAGAAACGTTCGGATGCGTTCGGGCGCTCGTCCGAACATTTTCGAACGCGTCCGAACGCCTATTAGTGATGTGTCCGAACGCGTCCGAACGGAATTAGTGATGTTATTAGTGATAAATTAAAGGGGGGGAGTGACATTTATGGACTATTCCAAGAAAAAAATTTTTTTTCTAAAAAGATCATTTTTAGGGGTAAAATTATGCGAAAAATCGATTGCGCGCATCGCCGAAAATTAAAAATGCTTCCCTGACCCTGATTCAGGGTCAAAAAATTTTTTTTGAATTTTACTTTGTGCAAAAAAGTTTTGATGCAAGAAGGTCTAACCTGAGACCTTTGTGATCAATAGTCCGCTGCTTTGCCACTACACCACCGAGGCTTGCTTATGAAAATACGTTTTTTAAAACCAAGTCCTAGTGTAAAAAAGATCGAAAAAATCTATATTTTCCCTGAATCAGGGTCAGGGAAGCATTTTTAATTGTCGGCGATGCGCGCAATCGATTTTTTGCATGATTTTACCCCTAAAAATGATCTTTTTAGAAAAATTTTTTTTCTTGGAATAGTCCATAAATGTCACCCCCCTTTAATGAAATAAAAAATTTCCGAACGAATTAGTGGCGGCCCTGATTTTTTGAGCATCAAACGTGATGTACTGGGTGTGAGGATAGCCAAGTTTGAAAGGAAGTACATGAAAAATGAAAAGAGAAGCGCAAATGGTAAAGCGTAAAACTGTTTTAAAAATTTTTTTGACACTTTTTTGGTATAAACTTTTGACTATATGTAAAAGATAAAAAAGTTTTGTCGATCTCGCACTTTTCTACCTTAAAATTTTTTACCTGAACCATACAAGAATCGAAGAAATATTGTGTAGTATCATTTTGACTACAAAACGATGGTTTTGTTGGTGGATCTGGCATGGTCAAATTTGGCATCAATGTAGAAGTTATTGGATTATCAGGGTCTACAAGTTGCTCAGAACCCATACCATTTGGTGCAGCTGTTGTTGCAGGATTTGCCTGACGACCTTGTCGATAATTGTAGTTATTATTGTAGGGTTGTTGTTGTTGCTGATAGCCTTGAGGGGATTGCTGGTAGCCTTGGTTTTGATAGCCTTGATTGGGATAACCTTGGTTAGGATATCCTTGATTGGGATTAACTTGATTGTTTGGTCGGGGTTGTTGTTGCTGGTAGGGTTGGTTGCCATTCACTTGATTTGGGGCTTGGTATTGTCGTATTTGATTTTTGAATTGTTGGATTTGTTTTACCTAAAAAAGATCAAGAAGTTCCTCAGAAGAAGATCTAGAATTCCTTAAGCTTAAAAATGGTTCCCTAATCTTGATTCAGGGTCAATGTATTGAAGGGAAAATAAAATTTATTAGTTTTTTATATGAAAATACTCATTTCTGGGGGTTTTTCGATGCGGAGAATCGATTGCGCTTATTCCTGAAGCTCAAAAATGATGCGCGCAATCGATTCCCCGCATCGAATTACCCCTGTATCATTTTTAGGAAAATAATTTTTGGGTCTAAAATTCATGAAAACATGGTAAAGTGGAACTTTTTTGCGCCACCCTGTATAGGAAGATTGATAGACGCCTATGACTTTTGACTTTATAATAAACTCAAACCTTGTCCTTGTACGCTTGAAGAGCCGTATTGTAATCTTGAAGTTCTTGCATCTCATCAGCACTAAGTGTGTGATCCTTGATGCCATTTATAAAAAGAATACGATCCTAAATTTTTTTCAAAAGTTTAAACATTTAACAAAAATATCCTTACAGTAACAACACAACCTTGTTTTCCACCATCTTTTTTAGGTTGTTGTTGTCCATTTGGAGATGGTTGATTTTGTTGGTTGTTGTTTTGTGGGTTTTGCTGTTGAGATGGGGCATATTGGGCATAGATCTGGGATACGAAAATAAAGATAAATATAGAGAAAATTTTCATGTCTAAAAAGAACTATAAAGCGTAAAATTAAAAGAAAAGTGTTGAAAGGCCGTTATAAGGATAGGTTAGCCCTCAAAACTCGATTTTTTTCATGAAAAATAAGATCAAAGTTGAAAAACGATGAAACTTCGGCGCTTTTACCCATCCCGTTCTCTGGTCCGCAACCGAGTTCACCTCCATCAAACCGACTTCAATCTCCCCCTCCCCACCGCAAAAGAGAATACTAGTGATTTGGCTATTAAAAGTGCAATCAACTCTAATATATACCCTCTTCAAAAACCAACAAATCATCAAAAACTACATTTTTTAACTAACCTTCAACCTACACAAACATCCACACAAATGACTAAAAAATCTAGCATTTGCAGTTTAAATAACATCATCCAGAGACTGTAATTGAACTCAAAAGTGTAAACAGGACCAAGTGAAGCATAAAAACAAGTGGTTATATCCGAGTCAAGGTAAAAGTTGAAAATTCAATGGCATACAAAGATCAACAACGATTGACAAGTAACAAATTTCAAGTGGATAACCAAGAAATTTGAACATTTTTATGCTTGTTGAATAAGAAGTTAGCATAAGAAATCGTGTAGGCTTTTCACAAAATTTCTTGCAAGAGCACTTGCAGGAATCGTCTAATCAAAAAGAGGTGAACATTTTGCACAAAATGTTGAATTTTTGACACGATAACACAAGTGGATTTTTTTTGAAGATTCAACAGGCTATGAAAATAAAAATAGAAAGTTAGAAAATTTTTGCTTAACTTGAAGAACAAATGTCAATTGTATATTTTTTGCATAAGTTTTTTTATGCGTTTGCTCATAAAGAGTCCGTTCAAGCATTGGGTTGATCGAAAAGTTCTGTGACTTTTTACATAGATTTTGGACCGAAACATTTTTCCTAAAAAACCCATATAGAGGTAAATTTGTGCGGGGAATCGATTTTCGCATTCCCATAGCGTGAAAACTCTTTCCTGGACCTGATTCAGGGAAAATGGTGTATTTATTGAAGCGAAAATGTAAAAAAATTCTAAATTTTGCAGGAAAACCAGCTGTATAGGGATTTTATAGGTGGAGAATTGCAAGTATTGTCGAGGCATAAAAAATTTCCATGAATTGATTTAAAGGACCAGTCTAGTAATTTACAATCATATGAAAAAATGATATATTCGAAAAGAGCATGAAAAATGGAGCATTTTTTGTTTTTACGACATGTTCTGAATCGTTGTAGTTTTCGAAATAATTGCGTTTGAAATTACATGTTTTCGTTGTAATACACAAACTTTTTTGAATTTTTAAATCGATTTTTTAAATTTTCCTAAAATGAACATTGTAGCAATTTGTATAGCTAAATGAGACGAACAAAATGACACCAAAATTATCCAATTTGAACATTGTTTTGGGTTATTGAAACGAAAACATGAATCAGGGTTTTCGTTTCAATAACTCAAAACNAGAAAATCGATTTTTCCGCAAAAAATTCAAAAAAGTTTGTGTATTACAACGAAGAGCTTATAACAAATTCAAACGCAATTATCTCGCAAACTACAACGATTCAGAACATGCCGTAAAAACAAAAAATACTCCATTTTTCATGATCTTTCCGAATATATCATTTTTTCATATGGTTGTAAATTACTGGACTGGTCCTTTAAGCGATTTTTAAATGATTTTCGTTATGAAAACTTTTTATGGAATATACTTATAAGGGTAACTTCCTGATGTCAAAATCAAAAAATTCTTTCAGATTTGAGTTCCCGTGTCACAAAACCCCTGGATACAAAAATCAGCTATTTTGGTAAACTTTTTGAAAATTCGAATTTTCAAAAAGTTTACCAAAATGGCTGATTTGTGTATTCGGGGGGTTTTATGACACGGGAATTCGAATCTGGAAGAATTTTTTGATTTTCACTACAAGAAGTTACCTCTGGAAAGGATATACTCTTTAAAAAGCCAAATATTATGTAATTCAAATTTTGTTATTTTCATATTTTGTTATTCACTCTTAAAATTTTTTCATCAAATCATGAATATTCTAGAAATATCATAAATTCTATCCAAATAAACCTATGTAAATAATGTCGAACTATTGTCTTCCGATTTTTGTCAAATAAAGCTTCATTCAATCAATATAACTATACATTTTTAAAAGACTAAATTGTATTTTCATATATGCTGATTTTTTAAAATATGAACGCATACTTAAAGTTCTTTATACTATTTATCACATTGGTAAGACTTTTAGTCGTATAAAAAATGACATTATTTTAAAAGGGGTAAACTTTGCAGCAGCATCTCCGAAAAAAATTTTTTGAAATTTTATCAAATTGACTTTTCTAGGGGTAATTTTATGCGAGAAATCGATTGCGCGCATTCCCGAAGCTTGAAAATGCTTTTCTGATCATGATTCAGGGAAATAAGAGTGTGTATTGAATCGAGAATATGAAAATTTTAAATTTTTCTCCTGAAAATCATCGTTCTAGGGGTTATTTATTATTATATAATTTTTCAATGACGATAGTCAAGGATGAATTTTGACGATTCGGGGATGCGTGGTATCGAATTCTCGCATAAAATAATCCCTAGAACGATGATTTTAGAAGAATAATCCAAAATTTTCATATTTTCGCTTCAATATACACTCTTATTTCCCTGAATCATGGAAGTATTTTCAAGCTTCGGAAATGCGCAATAGATTTTTCGCATAAAATTATCCCTAGAAAAGTCATTTTTGCGAAAATTCCAAAAAAAATTTGTTCGGAGATGCTGCTACAAAGCTTACTCCATTTCAAGATTGTTTCATTTGATTTTTCACAATGTGGGGAGTGGTCAGAATGGACTGTTTCTGGATGCACGGATACATGTGGAAATTGTGGTTTTGTCACAAGAAATCGAACTTGTACAGGATGGTGGAGTTGCGAGTAAATTATTTTTTAGGAAAATTTCTATAGAATCAAAAATTAATGTAAGGGAAGGGACATAGATGAACTAGTTCTAAAATCACCACCAGGGATGTAAAAGTATCCCTATTCTTTTATAGGAATCGAAACGTTTCTATTCTTGGAAATAGGATATGAATAGAAACGTTCTACAGGGTGCCAAAAAATGGATTTTTTCGATTTTTCAAAAATTTTTTAATTTTCACCAAAATAACCTTATTGAGTTTTCTTATGCTAGGAATCGATTTTATCAAAGTATTGTTGTAAATAATAATCTTTAGCGGCGAAGATACTGAAACAACCACTGAAAGATGTCCTAATGAAGTATGCAAATTTCCAAGAAGTATATGCTGCGTTGGAAGACGAGTCGCTGATCATAAGGATAGAAAATTTATCTGTCATATTGAAGACGAATTGTAGTTTAACTTAAAAAAATAAAATTTAGCATACATATATGAAAAGGGGGGTACCAGACTTTGAATGTGGGGTCTTAAATATCTTACACGGCGGATCAAAATGGGCCAAAAATGAAAATTCTTTAAAAACATTCAAATCTAGTTTTATATTGTGTGAAAATTCGTTTTTTGTCAATATTAGTAAGTTTCCGATTTGTGACATGTAGATATTTTCAAAAAGTTCTCTAAATCGTCTAATTTTTTGTACTCGATGGTTTTTTGACACGGAGAACTTGGATCTGAACAAGTTTTTTAATTTTGACCATTGGAAAGTACCCTTACGTTGATATAATAACAACAATAATAACGAATGTTCAAAGTCTAATACAGGGTGGCCCAAAAGTTCCCGCCCTAATCTTGTTATGTATATATTTTAATGATTTTATTTGATTTTTGATCTATAATCGATTTTTTAGCATGAAGGAGTTTCGAGGAGGTATTATTCTTCTCAAAGAAAAAGTGGTCACCAGATAGTCAAAGACATGAAACTTTCATATACTACCGTGAGAGACACAATTCGCCGTTATCGAGAAACAGGAAACTACAATGACAGACCAAGAAGTGGGCGGCCGCGACCTGCTCGTACACCAGCTAAAATTAGAAAAATCGAGGGCCGGATCCAGCGGAATCCGAACAGTCAAAGGAATTCTACACGAAAAATGGCCAAAGGAGTTGGAATTGGAAGAAGTTCAGTGCAGCGAATTTTGCATGATGACCTTGGAATGAAGGCAAGAAAGCTTGCCGTGGGCACGAAGAACGTACGGTTGGCGTAATAGGCAGTGGCAGAAGCAGTGGGTATTTCAACAAAACGGCGCTCCATCACACCGAGCAGAAGAAACTCGAGATTTGGTCAGAGACATCTTCCCTGAACGCATCGAAGTCGACATCAGCCCGAAGCGAAACAATGGAGAATGGCCACCGAATTCGCCCGATTTATGTGTGGAGGACTTCTCATTATGGAGCATTTTGGAAAACGAAGCATGTTCAAAGCCCCATCAATCGATCGAAGCGCTGAAGAAAAGTTTGGTTAAGGCATAAAACACTATATCTCAAGAAGTCGTTGATCGAGCTGTGGACGACTTCCTGAAGCGTTTAAAGAAGTGCATTGATGTCCAAGGTGGCCATTTTGAAAATAAATAGTTAAATTTTGTTGTTATTATTGGTTTTTGTTAGGTTTTAAATAAAATTTGTTATCAAATATTACAATATATACATAACAAGATTAGGGCGGGAACTTTTGGGCCACCCTGTATCTTTTTATGGTCAACGCCATTTTTTATAACCGATGGCTCAAAATACTCGTAAGATTTGTAGAATTAATGCAATGGAGCCAGATTTTTGCGCGCTGAAGAAAAATTTTTGTTAGCCCCAAAAAGCGTAAAAAACGATCAAAATTTGCAGTTTTTAACCGAAAAAATCCCATTTTTTGAAACTAAACAGAAAAAGCGCTCCATACCGTTGCTATCTAGCCCGTCAGCTATCGTTTAAGCTGTTGATCTCAAAAAATGATCGATTCCATAAAAAGTTATTAGTCACTGAAGTTTTAGAAAATGTGAAAAATTCAAACAAGTTTTAAAAAATCAAGAAAAGATCTTTTCAAAAATTTTTCTCGTAGAATTGTAGATTAAAAGATGTAGAATATTGTAGGAAAAAATTATTCGATTTCATTTTATTTTCACCGAGATATTGCAATTTTTAGTTACCTATCATTTTTTCAGGACTTAGAAGAGTTTTTAAAAAATTGAAAAATTGTTATATTTTGGTCCGCCGTGCTTATGTTTCATGCTTTATTTGACCTGGATCATTGATCCACTATTGTTCTTGACAATAATGTTTGTGCGATTTTTCAATTTGAGACGTCTAGTCCTACCGAAAAATGAATGAGTCTCTAACGAAGCCAAATAATAGCCAAAATCTAAATTATGGCTGGGGTACAAGGTACAATGATTCAAGCCAAATAAAGGAATGAAACATAAGCACGGCGGATCAAATAAAGAGGGGATAATACACTTCCGAAAAAGTTAAGGGTTATGGACTGAATCTATCCCCAAAATAACCACAAAATTCGAATTACTGAACAGATATGCAAATTTTGACATCTCTTAGATAAAATGACTATAACTCTTAATAGTAATTGAATTGAGACTTCGTTGACCACTCATTTGAAAGGGCACTAGGAACGAATCTAATTTACCAATTTACAAAGGATCTTATTTACGAATTTAATTTACGAGTTTAATCTACGGAATCTAATTTACAAGAATCTTATTTACGGAATATAATTTACAAATCACTATAACTCGGTCAGGTTGAGCTCGGAGTGGCTCAAATCGCTCGGAAATGTGTTTTTTGACCGCGAAAATCCCCTAGAACTCAAAATCAGGAAATTTTACGTTTCTGATATAACTTTTCAAATTAGATCCGTAAATTAGTTCCTTGTAAATAAGATTCCGTAAACTAGTTCCGTGTAAATTAGGATCGGAACCTAATTTACAGTAAAGTAAATTCGTTCCTAGTGCCTTTGAAAGCCGAGAATCTGTGCTACAATTTTTATGTAAATACCTATAGCAAGTTTTCGTTTCGATAAAAAGTTATAATCAATCTTTGAGGTATATCCTGATTTTTTGACATGGGTATTGACAAAGATCGGAATTTTTGACATGGCTGTCGATGATTTTAGCTCACATGATCTTATCAAAAATTGTAGTCCATAGTCCCTGGGAAATTTTAGTAAAATAATTCCTAGCTTAATAAGACTCCAGGAAGTTGAAACATTTTGACAAAAATCAACATAGCCAAATATCAACATTTCAAAATTAGGTTACATTCTTGAAAGACCCATTTTTTGAAAAATCTGGATATTGATACGAAAACATGAATTTGGCTCAAAAAGACTGATTGGATTATATTCAGTATACACTCTTGCATAATACTGTAAAAACTTTTTTTTGTCGAAAACGGTTTTCCGGAGCCCCTTAGCTCATTATGCAAAAAAACATCTATTTCCCATTGAAATTCCATGTACGGTTTATCACCTTTCTCTAAGGCCAATTTATCAAGGCAAAAAGCGTTTTCGATGCGATTTTTTCACTATAGGGGTTTTTAAAAAGAGCCTAGATTGAACAAGTTTTGGGGTGATTTCCATATGACTTTATAAAAATCTGAAAGTGGGTGTACAAAAGTACGCTATATGGCAAAACATAATATAACTGTTATAAACAGCTGATAAAACAAATGATTGAGTTTGTCTCGGATAATTTCACATCCGTGTTTCCATTGTATAATATCCACATTCTATTGTCTAAATTGGCCGGACTTGATTTTTGGCTTTTGCGTCTATTAAAATGAGGGTTTTATGTATACTTCTATGCTTATTTCCTTATGTAGTAAGTTTAATTTTCATGAGGAGAAAAATTAGTCAACCCTGTTGTAGTCTAAAAATAAGTTCGGGATGTGAGCATAGATGAATAGTGGGGGGTCGTAAACCTCCTCGCGCGGAGGATCTAAAGAAAATTTTTGCCCCCCCCCCCCCCATTTTTCGGGGCCCTCGTGGCGCAGCGGGGGGGGGGGTCGTAATTACGACTCCCTATTCAAGTGTGGATGTGAGTGCGACTGACGTGATAAACACCGGGCATAAATCTCCATATCATTGTAATTTATTAAAGCCTAAAAATGGTTTTTTGGAGTTATTTTTGACGGCCCGAGAAACCCATAAAAAAATCGCAGACCCTTTGCGCAACTTCCAGGACTTCGACATCTTGCGGCCTAGGATTACAAATAGTAACTCTAAAAATCCTATACTTAATTCGTTCACTTCTTTCGAACTGATGGTTTAAAAAATTACATGTTTAAATTTAGATTCCTCAATGTAATAATTGTGTCCTTGTTGTTACTTGTTATGACGGATCATTTGATTCGTCTAGTAGCACATTTTATGATGGAATCCTAACTACTACGATCTCAACCGATGCTAATGGGTGTGAAGTTATAACAAACATAACTTGTGCTGAAGAACCCGGATATGTACCAACAAACCCGGAGCAATATCAGTATTTATATAATCAAGATGTAATTTTTATAAGCTTACATAGGAAAGGTTTAGAATACAGGCCTTCATATATCTGTTGCAGCCGATCTAGAGATTCAGCTGACTCAGAGTGGGCTAGCCGACCAAGAGTTTCCAAGATCGACTAGCCGATCCTGAATCAAGATTGTCTCAGGATCGGCTAGACGATCATGAGTATTTCAAAGTATACGTCAGATTGGAATATATCATGTTTTATATGAGTTAAAATTACCAACCAAAAATAGTAAAATAATAACAATTGAACAATAACAAGCAAACACAAAGTTATAACAAATAACAAAAGAGATCGAATTTAATTTATCACTTGTTTTGACACGTATTGCTGTGGTGGCATCGACTGTTGCACTCATACCAGCCTTCTTACAAGCACATTTCTTCGTCGTGCAGCCTCCAGTGCACATGCATGGCCTAAAAATACGTAAACTATTTTTAATTCACACTCAAAAATGACCTACTCTGGGTTCCTGTCACCGAATCAGCTTCCACGGCTGATCGGACGAAGTTTCCAAATCTGGCACGTCTTCCAACGAGATGAAATCGTTGTCGCAAGGTTCAAGCTGGTTTCGCGTGAATCGATGCGAAAGGACACCATTTTTTCATGCCGATCTTGTAGAATCCGTTGTCCACTTCCACGACGATCAGTGTTGTATTCATGTCCAATTATTTCAATTCCGTGTCTTTATTGACATTTGAAAAAAATTTTTAAACTATTCTATAGTGTTTACCTTGTAAAATCTAGGAAACGCTTTGGACACGCATTCCCTAGTAATCGATTTTTATATCTTCAATCCGTGTACAGCGAATAAAATGGATCAGAAATAAAAATCAATGAATAGGAAATGCGTGTCCAAAGCGTTTTCTAGATTTTATAAGATAAACACTATAGAATAGTCGAAAAAAATTTGTCAAATGACACGGAATTAAAAACATAGACACGGAATTGAAATAATTGGACACGAATACAACAACGATGACAGCGACTAGCAGATCCACGTAGCCAATTGTGGGGCGATCGAACTGGAAAAGAGTTTTTTAGCTTGCAAGAAGTTCAAAAAAATTAAAAAGAAGCGCAAACATAAACATGAAAAAAACTAATTTTTTCAAAAATTGGTACTTAAACTTTGAAATACTCATGATCAGCTAGCCTATCCTGAGACAATCTTTCGAAAAACCACCGGATACAAAAATTCAGACAATTTGAAATTTTTCTTGGAATTCGATTTTTTTAACCCCAAGATGGGCCAAGGGGTAGAAAATCGAATGTTCAAAATTTTTTACAAATGGTCTGATTTTATGTACCCAGAGGTTTTTCAATATGGGGAAGTCGAATCTGAAGAAATTTTTGATTTTGACAACAGGAAAATGAAAAAATCGACCGTTGTAAGTTGTCTAGTGCCAAATCCAATATCCCCTAACATTTAGGCTAATCTAGATAATCCACTGGATAAAATGTAATTACGAAAATTTAGTACGGCTTCATTGATCAGGGAAATTTGCCGATGACATGCGCAAACGG
>OZJO01007389.1:0-24336 GCA_900406225.1 Acrobeloides nanus
TTGAAAGTATTATAAAATTTTGGCTTATGAGCTTTACAAAGTTGTCAAAATGTGTAGTGTCATTTTTTGACAAATTTTCAAACTTCCAAAGGCTATATAATGTTGAAAATATAATTTCATGTAACATGTGCTTTTACAAAGATATTCATCTAATATTGGAGAAAATAATTTAATTTTTTCAGAGATCTGACTGTAAAGGTTAACCCCCTTTAAAAGATTTAAAAACATATGAATACAGTCGACTCTCTCTCTATAACGACCCCCAATGTAGGAGTGCTACTTCTAAAATTTCACGGACATTTCACTTAATTCCATGAAATTTTTCAGTTAAAAAAACCGTTTTCTTTAAAAGAAACTAGATATTTTCTCCTTAAAGATGATGCAAATTATACCCCACGGGGGGGGGGGCAAAATGTGAAAAAAATGAAGAAAAAAATTTTCCAAGCTAATTTCGTTTTTCTATATATAGTTATCGATCTAATTCTTTTTATAAAATAATCCTGGAACCTTAAAGGACCAGTCCAATAATTTACAATCATATGAAAAAATGATATATTCGGAAAGATCATGAAAAATGGAGCATTTTTTGTTTTTACGGCATGTTCTGAATCGTTGTAGTTTTCGAGATAATTACGTTTGAAATTTGAATTTGTGTACAAGCTCTTCGTTGTAATACACAAACATTTTTGAATTTTTTGCGGAAAAATCGATTTTTGTATCAATCTTTTAAATTTCCATAAAATAAACATTGTAGCAATTTTTTATATCTAAATGAGACGAACAACAAAATGACGCCAAAATTATCCAATTTGAAAATTGTTTTGGGTTATTAAAACGAAAATATGAATCAAGGTTTTCGTTTCAATAACCCAAAATAATGTTCAAATTGGATAGTTTTGGTGTCATTTTGTTCATCTCATTTAGCTATAAAAAATTGCTACAATGTTCATTTACGAAAATTTAAAAGATCGATGCAAAAATCGATTTTTCCGCAAAAAATTCAAAAAAGTTTGTGTATTACAACGAAGAGCTTGTACACAAATTCAAATTTCAAACGCAATTATCTCAAAAACTACAACGACCCAGAACATGCCGTAAAAACAAAAAATGCTCCATTTTTAATGATCTTTCCGAATATATCATTTTTTCATATGGTTGTAAATTACTGGACTGGTCCTTTAAAAAAATTTAATGCATCGCTTTTTCAAAAAAACTCAATTTTCGACATCAAAATGCCACAAATGTGATTTTTTAAGCAATATCGATTTCGTCTAATTTTTCACGTTTTGCCCCACCGTGTGCCCTTTCTCTAAAAGAAATTTTTTTGAAAAATGGGGTAAAAATAGGGTGACAAATCGATTGCGCACATCTCCGTCGCGTGAAAATGCTCTGTCACCTTGTTTTCGCGAAAATAGCACTATTTTCGCGAAAACAAGGTAAAGGAAGCATTTTCACGCGACTGAGATGTGCGTAATCGATTTGTCACCCTATTTTTACCCCTAGAAGGTCATTTTTCAAAAAAAATTTCTTTTTGAGAAAGGGCCCTAATTTGCACCCCCTTTAATAAGTTCTAAAAATTTTCTGATCCAATAGAAATTTTAATTTGAGGTATTGCTAATTCCTGTGATTTGACTGTCTTCATATATTTAGAAAAATGAAAATTATGTTTTAAAATTTTGTCTACACTTATACTATTCTAAACAACTTACAAAGCATTAGTGTCCACCTGAAATAATATTCCTTCTTTTTTAGCTAAATGGAAACAGAGAACAATCAAATTTTATATGAAAAATTTCAGTTCGTTTGTATATTAATCTTTATTTCTAATAAAAAATTTATATTGTTGAAATATTGAAGTTAATCTCAAATTTCGCAGTTAATCTCGGCTAGTTCTCACGTTCGATTTAAGAAAAAATCCTACGTTCGATTTGGAAAAGAATCGTTGTTCATAAAGTAACAAATCATCCCTAACCTTACTCAATTTATGGGGTGTAGGACGCAATGTGCACCAATTCCAGAACGCAGTGCGCATTTTTTATTTTTCGCCAAAGGTCAAAAAAATATAAGAAATTTTCATGAAGATTTGAAAATTGAAGTCGTGTCCTATGTAGAACGCAAAAATTTTGTACTAATTTCATTCTTAGGTCACTAGTAGGGGTGCCCTCGGACTTTTCGATTTTTAATCATTTTACGTAAAAAATAATCATATAAAGGAAAAATCGTAAAAAATAATCATTTTTAGTGCAAAAAATAATCATTACATTCAATTTTTTATAGAAACTTTTTCCATTATCATAATATTTGAAAATGTTTGCAAAACGGTGAAAAATAGCTTCAAAAATTATTTTCCTTAACACAATCTTGCCTTTTCCCTATTCCAATTAAGTGGGGTAAGCCCATTAATCGCACAAAAATAAAAAATTTTAGATAATGATCTTTTGATCTTTTAGAGAACACTAAAATAACCCTAATCAAAATCTTGTTCCCAAAATGATTCTAAAGTGTTCCAGATCATATAGATTGGATGTATCATAGAGCAGACAAATCTATAGGCTTTAGAAAATCAAAACGCCGAATTTCCTTTTTTAAATCCTTTTTAATTGTCCGGAAAGAAAGCAAATCTGGTTATTTTTATGTTTATGCTTTGAAATCGAAAACGCATTATCCAAATAAAAGGAAATTTGTACTCAAACGGTGTATCAGTTTATTAATTGTTCCCTGAAGTGTGCCTAAAAATTGGACCTTGATCATTAGGTAGAAAACATCGATTTTTATCTTTTTTTCACAAAAACATCCAATTTTGACTATTTTAGCAAAAATGAACGAATTTTTCCATTTTTAAGAGACAATATCTCGAGATTTCGAACCTGAAAAATTTTCTTCTCATGAAAGCGACAAAACCTAGCAAATATTAAAGTAGGATGCTCGAAACGATTTTTAAAGCCGTTTCCGACCAAATTCTCGAGCCCTCAAAATTCTTTTAGGAGCTTAGAAGGTGTACTACTCCCAATTTTAAGCCATTTTTCGAAATTCCAAACGCGTATAACTCCGTGAAATCGCACTTTTATGGCCTAAAAATGGCATATATCGATGAGATACACTCTCCCGAACATTCCTGTAAATTTTCATTGAAACCTGAGAACCTTCGATTTTTGCCCCTATAGAACCTAATGCCACGCCAAAATAGGGGGCAAAAATCGAAGGTTCTCAGGTTTCAATGAAAATTTACAGGAATGTTCGGGAGAGTGTATCTCATCGATATATGCCATTTTTAGGCCATAAAAGTGCGATTTCACGGAGATATACGTGTTTGAAATTTCGAAAAATGGCTTAAAATTGGGGGTAGTACACCTTCTAAGCTCCTAAAGGAATTTTGGGGGTTCGAGAATTTGGTCGGGAACGGCTTTAAAAATTGTTTCGAGCAGCCTACTTTAATATTTGCTAGGTTTTGTCGCTTTCGTGAGAAGAAAATTTTCTAGTGCCGGTAGGTGCGAGTTTTTAAGATATCGCCTCTTAAATCGAGTCGGTTTTTTGTTGAAAAAATTGGAGGGAACTCGAAATTTTAAAAAACGAGTCACGCCATTCGACTCAGCTCGCCGAGACGAATAAAACGAGATATATATATCGATCATAAAGGAAGAAAACTCACAGGGCTGAGTAGTTAGTGTGCAAGGATTGAACTTATAGGTCATGGGTTCGACTCCCGGTCCGAAATTAAAGTTTTTCCGATTTTCATGAAATTTTTTGCATACCGTAAATACTGTAAAATACGCCCCCCTCTAAATAACGCCCCCTCTAGAGGAGGGGCATTTTTTCGGAACTCAGAACCTGTGCCAATCGATTTCTCGTGCCCGAAAACCCTCAAGTATCAAAAATCAGCCAATTTTGAGAAAAAGATTTTTTTGAGAAGCGTACTGGGCGTGCACCCCCTTTTAATGAGATTTTGTAGAAAATTTTTGGTGATAATTTATTAATTTTTTTATTGGTTGATGTTGGTGATTGGGGGGGGGAAGAAGGGGTTGAAGAATAATCGCCCCCTTTTTTAAATGTGTCCCCTCTAAATATCGCCTCTCTCTAGGGGGGGGGGGGTTAAAAAATTAACGCCCCGGGGCGTATTTTACAGTGACAAAAGTTTCAGACCAGATGACCAGCGTCGTAACTCTGACTTTTTGCAATTTTCTATTTTTTGAAATTTAGCTTGGAAAAACCTGAAATAATTTTTTTGGATAAAATATCCATGATTTGGCTTTATTTTTTGCAAAAATAAAACATTTTGACTTAACCCTAATTTTTAGAGCCATTTTTCAAAAAAACGTACCCCCCCCCCTCGTTGAGCTGAGTCGAATGTCGTGAATCATTTTTAAAATTTCAAGTTTCCTCCATTTTTGCGCCCAAAAAAATTGCCATGGGGGAGTGGTAGTGGTGTAAGGAGATTATTGAATAGAACCAACACTTTTTTGATCACATAAAATTCAAAAGGGGTAAAAAGGTACCCATATGATTTTTTGGCCAGGCTTCGGCCGTCTAAAACATAATGGAAGCCATTATGATTTTTCGGCTCTTCGGTTAATTTCTCAACACCTAAATTCTTATTTATTCAAATTTAGATTTTCAAAATTACCATGAAATCCCAAGCTATTTTCTTGTTTTTCCTTATTGGCGTCTCGCTTATTTTGAGCACTTATGGACAAACAACAGAAGACCCATCGTATTCTAACTACGATGGAGGAGTTGATGGAAATGGTGGGCAAGTTACCCCAGACACATCAAATTCAAACTCGGATTATGCTGGGGATAACGCGGCAGTTGATGGAAATGGTGGGCAAGTTAACTCAGACACATCAAATTCAAACTCGGATTATGCTGGGGATAACGCGGCAGTTGATGGAAATGGTGGGCAAGTTAACTCAGACACATCAAATTCAAACTCGGATTATGCTGGAGATAACGCGGCAAATGGGAATTCTAGATAAATTTTGAAGCTTTTACGACAGTAATCAAAAATTGAATATCATTTGATTTGATTAATGTTAAATAAATTTAATAAAATACACAACGACTTGCATTTTGGCGGATTTTTGGATTTTTGAAAAATTGAAAAAGTCAATATGGAGCCGGAACCAAACAATTTGCATCCCTGCGTGGTAGTTTTGGCGGGAATTCAAATTGAAATTCAGTTTCTTTTTATACTTCTGCTACCTAATGAAATTCATTAGGTAGCACTACTTAAAAATAAAACGTAACACTTCTTTTTTTCAAGTTTCTTGAAGAAGAAGAAAACAGTACAAAGCAAAAAAACAGTAAAAAGGACCCACTTTTCTAATTAAATAGAAATTAAGGGTAGATGAAAAAAAGTCGGTGAAATACAAGTCGGTGAAAAAAAAGTCGATGAAATACAAGTCGGCGAAAAGACTTGATCGGTGAAATGAAAAGTCGGTGAAATCCTGTGGAACTAAAAATCTTTGTTCCAAAATGATTCTAAATTGTTCCAGATCTTATGATTGGATGTATAATTATCATAGAGCAAACAAATCTATAGGTTTTAGAAAATCCAACGATAAGGACACGGAATTTCCCTTAAATCCTTTTTTAATTGGTTGGTAAAAAGTAAATCCGGTCTTCTATGGTTATAGTTTGAAATAGACACATTATCCGAATAAAAGAAAATTTGTACTCAACCAGTGAATCAGTTTTATTAATTGTCCCATGAAGTGTGCCTAAAAAATTGAATGTTGATCATCTGGTTTAGTTTTACTTTACGAGTCCATAGATACTTTACAAGTCCAAGCGTGCTTTACGAGTCCATAGATATCTTACGAGTCCAAACATCTTTTTACGAGTCCATAGAATTTTATATCAAAATTTATTTTTTTTTATCGGTTAAAAATCATAAAGGATAAGAAAGTCGGATCTCCTCAAGCAAATGTTGAAATATATTCTTATTATTATGATAACGTCTAAAACAATATTGATATAAATAGGTGGGAAGCAATTCGGGAGATGAACAATGAAGACTCTTCAAGGATTTTTTTAGCGCTGAAGTGCCTTCGATCGATTGAGTGTGAACGGTGGGATCACCTGGATTCACAAAATGCATTTGGTGGTTGACCCACCTAAAATAATAGTTACAGGGTGGGGCGTAACTACATGATTTTTTGAAAATGAAATATTTTGGTCATAATTCCTCATAGAAAAATCAGATTTTTTTGGGACTCGTAAAATTTTTATGGACTCGTGAAAGCATGCTTGGACTCGTAAAGTATCTATGGACTCGTAAAGTGGCTATGGACTCATAAACACAGACTGGGCTCGTAAAGTAAAACTAAACCGATCATCTTGTGGAAAAACATCGATTTTTGTCTTTTTTTCCACAAAAACATCCATTTGACTATTTTAGCAAAAATGAACGAATTTTTCCATTATTTTCGAGGGGCACGGCGATTTTTTGTTGAAAAAATTGGAGGGAACTCGAAATTTTAAAAACGAGTCACGCAATTCGACCCAGCTCGCCGAGACGAGCAAGGTTGGGATTTCCCAGGGAGAATTCTGGAGCAATCTTTTTCCCCCAGAATTACTTGGTTTAAAAAGATGTTTATCCATTTTCAAGCCTCGTTGGTGGAGTGACAAAGCAGAGGCTTCGTGGCCACAAGGTCGCGGGTTCGAATCCCGCTTGAAACCAATTTGATTCCAAATTGGCCAATTTGGCTCCAAGCGGGATTCGACCCGCGACCTTGTGGCCACGAAGCCATTGCTTTGTCACTCCACCAACGAGGCTTGAAAATAAGAGACGTCTTTTTAAACCAAGTAATTCTGGGGAAAAGATTCTCCAGAATTCCCCGGGTAAGTCCGGATTTATCCAATTTCCCTGGGACCGGATAAACCCGGATAATTCTATTTTCCAGCCCTTTCGGTTAATTTCTCAACACCTAAATTTTTATTTACTCAAATTTAGATTTTCCTAAATTACCATGAAATCCCAAGCTATTTTCTTGATTTTCCTTATTGGCGTCTCGCTTATTTTGAACACTTATGGACAAACAAAGGAAGGCGCATCAAACTCAAATTCTAACTCCAATGAAGAAGCTGCGTCAGACACATCAAATTCAAACTCAAATTCTGCTGAAGACTTAAACTCGAATTCTGCTGAAGATTCAAACTCGAATCCTGCAGAAAATGGCAATTCTAAATAATTTTGAAGCTTTTACGACAGTAATCAAAAAATTCAATATCATTTGTTTGATTAGTTATTAAATAAAGTTGATAAAATACACAACGACTTGCAATTTGGTGGATGTTTGAATTTTTGAAAAATTGAAAAAGTCGATATGGAATCGGAACATACCCTAAAGGACCCCCCTAAAATTTCGACTTTATGCTAGGTGGGTTCAGAAAAATTTTTGGTACCAAACATTTTGACGACTAAAAAAGGACCAAAAAAAAGTCTAAAAAAAGGCTAACAGCGCGCTTCGTGCGCCGTTAGCACTGCTAGCTACCCTCCCCCGCGAGCTGCTAGCTGTCCCCCAAAACCGCTGCGCGATGCTAGGTACCCCCTCCCCCTAAATTTAGAGGGGGGAGGTTCTTTAGGGTATGAATCGGAACCGAACGATTTTTCGGCTCCGGCCATCACTCCTATGCCGACTTGAATTTTCAATTTAAAAGTAAAGATAAAAGTGCGTTTTTCCCGAATCACATGAACTTCAGTTACAGCTTAATTAACAATTTTTTCATTGCCAAAAAACAATCATGCTAGTGGTTAATCCTAAACGAACAATCTAACGACTATAGACACCCACAAAGTATGGAAAGCCGATTAAGAAGACTAAATAGAAAAAACAACCTAAAAAAGATCACGAGCAAGGGGCAATTATACCCCCACCACAAATTGAAAAATACTTTTGTGGAAAACTTTGTTTGCTGTGGATCTTTTGAAAGGAGTGAACAACTTGAATAATTATAAAAGTTTGAGTAAGGTTGAATCTTTTTATATCATTATGGATCTCTATGCCTTACAAAGCTATCTAGAGCCTGTAAAGTTTTATAGAACTCTGCCGAATCTTAGAGCTCATTTGAGTTATCGAACGTAAGGAACATACATGGCTAGGGGGTACTGTACCCCCCCCCTAATTCGTCGTACCGGGGAAAAAATTAATGGACCAATTCGTATTTGGAAAGCCGCCCAGACTGAATTCGTTGTGAAAATTCATATGCGATTTGATAACTCGAGAACGAATTCGTATTTCGACTTTTTCGCCTGTCGACGTTTTTTTTGGTCGACAGTAACCTTTAGGACAAATTCGTATTTTAGGGCCCAGTACCCCCCTGCTTGCCCATGTATGGTAAGGAATATAAAAGATTTTATACACATATAAACAAAAACTTAACAAAATTCACGATTATTGCTCAAATTTTGAGCAAAATCATGATTTTTTGGTCTATTGCGCTCCCCCTCCCGTCGCCGAACCTATAGGTCTAGACCAAGTATAGATGCAAAAAATACCTTTTCATAAAAAATATTGGGTTCCACAATCTCATCTTTACGAAATAACTTAGCTTTCGGCTCTTCAAACTCCATAATAGCCTTCTAAACAAATTTTACGAAATTTATTTTATTAATTTTAGAAATTAACTATAAAATCCTAATAATTTTTCTAAAATTCTAAAAATTTAAACAATGTTCAACATAAATATTTTCGGTACAAAATATGTTTGCATAAAAGATCTTTAAGACAATTTTATGGTTGTTTTCGTACAAATTTGCTCTAGTAAGACATCCCACATATATTTTTCATCTTGTACTTGTAGGTAGGCAAATATTGAAATCATTTAGAAAAACAAAATTAGAATGAAGGGCATCCCTTCATATTCTTATCTTGTTTTGAATGAATGAACTTTTACGAATAATAACATTCCGTTTTTTATATAAAATTGAAAAGATTTTAATTTTTGCAAAAGATTTATTTAAAAATAAAAAGTATACATTTAATTACGAATACAGTCAAACCTCGATATAGTGACACCAACCACGTTGGAAAGACCACGCAGGGATGCCTCTTGGCGGGTTTAAAATCTTATTAAAAAATTATTTAAAAATCTTTTAATCCTGGTTTTTGATGGCGTTTACAAATTTTCGCGTTAACGAATGGCGCGTTAATTTTATTTTTTCTAAAGGCAAAGTGACTATGCTCTACAATAATAGCTATATTTCGAAAAAAATTTTGATGGACATGTACTGACAGTTTCCTTGTAAGATTAGAGTTGCATCACTATGAAAAACATTTACTTTAAAGCTTATAAAATACATTTTAAAAAAATTTAAGTAATCCAACTGCGTTGAACACTCGTCACATGAGGCTTCTTACATCTAACAAACTCAATAAACGCATTTCTTAGAGTTCTAAAAACAATTTTAATTTCTATCCACTTTTTCCTTACGTATTAATCATCAAATATACGTATGGAGTCAGCCCACACTCTCCAATCCACAAAATATTCCCCAAAAACGACGCCAACATATTGTCGGGGATGAACACCTCTGCCGAATGAAACACCACCTCAGCAACAACCACATAACCTCCAATGATTATGGCCTAAAAAATCACAAAAACGATCCAAAAATGGTGCTAACTTGAAAAAGCAAGTTGAGTTCCGCCCTATATTTATTGTTGAAATTTGTTGGAAGAGTTTTTCTCTAAAAATTCTTTCGGCTTAGTTTAAAAAATTTGAAGAAAAATCACCAAATATACGAGATTTCCGATAATTATGATGTAGAATATGGCGCCGAGGAGACATTGTCCGACATTTAAGTAAAATTCAAGGCGGTCTATAAGAGGGCACCAATTTTCTTGGGTGTATTCCCAGCCAACGTTCTCCAACCAATAGATTACGCTACATTCCGGGAAAAGTGTCAAAATTAGATAGGTTAAGCCATTTAACCAAGCAATGATGAGAAGAAACTAGAAAAAAAGTTTATGAGTAACTCCGACACTTGTGATGTCAATAAACTCAAAAACAGACTTTACCTTCATAACCGGCCCATCTAGGACTCTCGCTATTTTTGTAGGCAAGCACAACATTATAAATCTATCAAAAGCTAGCAATAAAGTGCATGAATTAAAAACCATAAAAGCTCCAATCAAAATGCTACCACAGGCCTAAAAATTTTATATGTTTATATTAGATGACTGAATTTTTGGGTAGCAGGAAAAGGAAAATATTATTTTTTTTAATTATTTAAAATTAGCCCCAATATTACGTAGATGATCAAATTTTGACGTCGCAAACATCGGCGCTGCAGAAGCCGAAGTCTCAAACGACATATTATAGACGATGATGTTACAGGGGGCATAGGCGACGCTAGGGGAGGGGGCATGGCCTCTGGAAACGAAAAAATGAAAAATTTTCTCTCTTGGTCCCCCTTATGTTTTTACTCATAATTTTTCAATTTTTACAAAAATTTAAAAAACCATATTATAGGTAATAATGATTGAGTCTTGTGGTTTGGACGGATGGACGGACACAGAAACCGGTTTTTTATATTTATGATATGTCATGTTTTATGCAATTTTTAAATCTTTTTTTATGGATAAATGAGTACGGATTGAGTTTTTCTGGAAAATAACATTTTACCTTATTCAACCAAGGATAAAACGTGGTGTTAGCTAAAGAAAAAACAAAAGCAAACGAATGTAGAACTAATTGGATACAATCTGCTATACCCAGATTAAAAATGATGAGATAGGCTGTACCACCAAAATCTTTGGTTTTTCGGCGAATTATCTATAAATCCAAAATGTTAAAAAAAAATAAAATTTAGGTAAAAATCGATTTTTTTGAGTTTCACAAAATATTAAGAGACGATGTCTCAAAATCTCGAACCTGGGATAGCCTTAGTAAGAAAAATTCGAATCAATTTTTGAAATCGTGGTATACCCTAGGTTTTCGGGGTCGCTGAACGCGAATCTGAAGTCCGTTTTTGAATCCGACTTTTCTTTGTCGAAATCCGGGCGGGGGCCCAGCCCTGATCTCGAAAAATGTACCCCAACTTCAAATGGTCATATCTCAGGCCAGTTAAATCCATCTGAAATGATTTTGGTATCGTTGGAAAGCTGATAAAGTCTACTTTATTTTTGTCTAAAAACCTTATTGAAAATAAAATTTAAAAATCTTATCAAACAAAAATTAGTTTTATGAACTATATTTGTGCTGAGTCGGAAGAAATTATTATATTTATCATTTTGTATAATAAAAACAACTTACATATAAAATTATCAGATACGGTACAAAAGAAGTAATGACCGCAGTCAAATAAATTGAAGAAAAAATAATTTCTTCCGTTCTTTTTGGCCTCATTTTTAAAATTTTGACTAACGAAAAGACTAAAAACTGATGAAAACAGACCTTATAAGCAAAATTTTGGCCTTTTTGAGATCGAATTGACGAGTCTAACCCTAATCTCATTAAGAAAACTGCCTAAAATAGGCGAATTAAAAAGGTTTGTCTATGCAAACATTAAAATTTAGAGGCCTTAATGACTTTAAAATAGGTAGTTTATCTCCAGACAAGATTTTTGTTAAACTTAAATTTTAAAAAAGTCTTGTGACTTGATCATTAAGTTGAAGTTTCTTGTATGTCATGTGAATTTCTTTGAAAATTTCCTATATATCTTTAGTTTCTTTACAGATTTCAAGCTCCATTGAACCAGATCTTTAAATTTTCTAATTTTCCACATTTCATCATCTGCTGAAATAAGGATATTGTCTAGTTTTTTGCTTTTATGATAGCTTAAGGCAACATTTTTGGAAGATTCTCACACATGGCGAGAGAATTTTGTACTTGATGAGTGATATTTTAAAGAACTTGATATATAAAAGGTTTATTAAGATACAACAAAAAAATTTATGGATGTCTAGACTAGACCAGGCAAAACAAATCCCCAACACTCTATTGGGTTTACGTTTGATACAAAATGGAAAGATTTTCGTAAAATATTCTTTCAACTCGTTGTGCAATGCCAAATAAATGAAAATCCAACATATGAGTTAATTCCTGAGCATAACCCAATAACCAACGAGATATATCCCAAAAGATAGGGTCCATTGAAGTTGACTAAAAATGAAAAAATAGGAAAAAATCGGAAATGAAATATTTTTTTCATTACAAATTTATGACTAGATAAATCGAAGCGAACAGTGTTGGTGTTCGCTTCAATGCGCTGACCATGAATCGAGATCCGGGAAGCTTTTTAAAGCTTCGAGGATGTGCGCAATCGATTCCCCGCATCAAATTATCCCAAATAGTGTCATTTTTAGGATAATTCATGAATAAATGGTAAATTGGATTTTTTTCGTCAGGGGGTTAAAGGACCAGTCCAATAAGTTACAATCATATGAAAAAAAATGATATATTCGGAAAGATCATGAAAAATGGAGCATTTTTTGTTTTTATGGCATGTTCTGAATCGTTGCAGTTTTCGAGATAATTGCGTTTGAAAATTTCAATTTGTTACAAGCTCTTCGTTGTAATATACAAACTTTTTTCAATTTTTAATCTATTTTTGCATCAATTTTTTAAATTTTCATAAAATGAACATTGTAGCAATTTTTATAGCTAAATGAGACCAACAAAATGACACCAAAATTATCCAATTTGAACATTGTTTTGGGTTATTGAAACGAAAACATGAATCAGAATTTTCTTTTTAATAACCCAAAACAATGTTTAAATTGGATAATTTCATTTTGTTCGTCTCATTTAGCTATAAAAAAAGTTACCATGTTTATTTTATGAAAAGTTAAAAAATTGATGGAAAAATCGATTTTTCCGCAAAAAATTTTTAAAAAGTTTGTGTATTACAACGAAGAGCTTGTAACAAATTGAAAATTTCAAACGCAATTATCTCGAAAACTGCAACGATTCAGAACATGTCATAAAAACAAAAAATGCTCCATTTTTCATGATCTTTCCGAATATATCATTGTTTATATGATTGTAACTTACTGGACTGGTCCTTTAAACGGCCCCTTATGAACATAGGAATCTGATTAAGCATTATTATTAATGGCATTCCTATTTTGTATGTATTTACGTATTTATTTTTACAAGATTGTATCCACACCACATTTTTGGACCTTAATCCTTCAATGCGAAAATGAAAAATAAATTTTATAGTAACATACATCTCTTCCAAGCACAATTTCTAATAACTAGTGCAATAATTCAAAATACAAAAAACATTGTGGTTTGCAGACCAAATTTACTCGGCGAATTAAATGATAAACAAGATCGGTGGATTAAATGTCAGTGCAAACAAGATAAGCCGGCATTCTAAAAAGGTGTGTGAGTTAAATCATATTATCTAGAGAGCATTATCCGCACCCGATCTTTTTCAGATCTTTAAAATGAGATCGCATATCCATGAAGCTGCTGTTGTATTCTTAGCCCAACGACCCTCTTTAGTGCCACATTTTTAACAAGAATCACATGCTAAAAATTTAAAAAACTTGTTCTCAAGCGTTTAAGGGAATTTCTCCATAAATTTCCCTAGTTCATGATTGAGGAAGCATTTTCAAGCTTCGAAAATGCGCGCAATCGATTCCCCGCATAACAATACCCCTATAGGGTCAGTTTTTGGAAACATTTAAAAAGTTTTTTCCGGTTCCAGTACCCTCTCACTTGGGGTAGCTAGTCCGAAGTAGTACCAGATTTTGTCTCGATTTTCACTAGATTTTAACTACATTTTCTAGATTTTATCTAAATTTTCTGGATTTCTATATTTTTCTAAATATACATAATGTTTTGCGTGATGTTATAGAGCAATTCGCATTTAGTTTTAGACTTCCTGCCATCCAAACAAACTATAAATCGTATAAATTATGACAACATTCACGTTTTCTCACGTTTTAATACACCTCCTAAAAATACTTTGATATCTGATTGAGGTGTGAATGGCACGTGGTTGCAATAAAGGCATCGTATAAAACGTCATGAACTTATCTCAGAGGAACGAATCGCATAGAAACTTCTAATTATCTAAACAGGAATTCACATAAATACCATCTCTAATATTCATATTTTTATGTTTTCATAAACAATTGCGAGTACTACTTCGGATTAGTTGCTCCAAGTGACAGGATACTGGGACCGGAACAAAATTTTTTAAATTTTTTTTCAAAAAAGACCCTATAGGGGTATTTTTATACGGGGAATCGATTGCGCGCATTCCTGAAGCTTGAAAATTCTTCCTTTACCATGAACTAGGAAAATTTATGGAGAAACCCCTTTAACTTGTTTTTAAGCGTTTAAAGGACCAGTCCAGTAAATTAAATTTTCATAAAATGAACATTGTAGCAATTTTTTATAGCTAACTGAGACGAACAAAATGAAACCAAAATTATCCAATTTGAACATTGTTTTGGGTTATTGAAACGAAAACATGAATCAGGGTTTCTGTTTCAATAACCCAAAACAATGTTCAAATTGGATAATTTTGGTGTCATTTTGTTCGTCTCATTTAGCCATAAAAAATTGCTACAATATTCATTTTATGAAAATTTAAACAATTGATGCAAAAATCGATTTTTCCGCAAAAAATTCAAAAAAGCTTGTGTATTACAACGAAGAACTTGTACACAAATTCAAATTTCAAACACAATTATCTCGAAAACTACAACGATTCAGAACATCCCGTAAAAACAAAAAATGCTCCATTTTTCATGATCTTTCTGAATATACCATTTTTTTCATATGGTTGTAAATTACTGGACTGGTCCTTTAAGGAAATTTCTCCATAAATTTCCCTAGTTTATGGTGAAGGAAGCATTTTCAAGCTTTGGGAATGCGCACAAATGATTCCCCCCATAAAAATACTCTTATAGGGTCTTTTTTGTACAAAAATTAAACAAATTTTCCGGTTCCAGTACTCTGTCAATTTGGGCAGCTAATCTGAAGTAACATCTAATTACGCCTTTACATTCGAAAATATAGTTTTCTAGGTATAAGTTAACCGAAAACAAAATTAGTAACAAAATTTTAGCAAAAATTTACATTATACTATAATCGGATTTCTTTTTTATTCATTTCACATGCTATGACATCTTATAGCTCCTCCTCTATGCTATCTTATAGCTTCTATAAATGATTGACGAATTAATACCGTTTCTGGATCTATAGTCCACTCGATTTAATCATTTTCTTTAAGAAATTAATTTAAATGTAAGATTAAGCTATATTTGCTAGTAAACTAAATATACTGATATGGTGTTTAAGCTTGGTTTTATTCCTCTAGTTTTTATGTTTCTAGTATTCACAAATGTTGGCAGGCACAATGGTGTACAAGGGTCTCCAATTGGAAATATTTTAAGGTAATTTTCTTCTTTCAAAAATCTTTATTACATATATATGTTGCGCCCGATCTTGAATTTCGCCCGATTCTGAATCGGACGCCCGATCTTGAACGAAATCAGATCGGGCGATCATGAACGAAGATTGTTCGTTCAAGTTCGGGCGCTCGATTCTGAATCAGGCGAAATTCAAGATCGGACGCAACATATATAAATCAATGCATAAGTAATATAAATACAGGATGTCCAAAATAGACATGCTAGATTTTAAAAATTCATCAAAAATCGAGTTTAAACAATTTTTACATGCGGTTTTTTAAGTTGTAGATTAACTAAACGGTTTTTTACAAAATATTTTTGAGCTGCTTAAACATTTGAAATTATTTTTTCCATGGTTATAAACTTCAAAAGCGATTTTGGACCTGTTTTAAAAGCAAAATCTAGAGGAAATCTAGGTAAATCTACAAATCGAATAAAATCTATAAGTTCTAGACAAAATCTAGAAAATCGGAGAATCTAGAAAATCGAAAATCTAGAAAGCTATAGAAAATTTAGAAAATCTATAGACAATCGAGAAAATCTTTTGTTTAATTTAATTTTTTTAGCCTTAATAGAAGATCAAATATCATTTCTTCGGAAACATCAAATAAACATAGAAAAATTCGTCATAGACGATCTCGAAGATACCCAAAAGTCTGCTATTATTCGCCTATTCAATGCCTTTTTACGCGAGAAGAAGAACCTATTCCTACTATAGAAAGAAAAAATTTAATTACATCAACAAGTTCAACGATAGGAACTACAGAAATTAACATTGATAGTTAGACTCTCTGTATATTTATAAACTATGTAAATATTGTCATTTATTTTTGTTAAATTTAGTTTCTAAGCTCTAGAATAAATTGAAAATAATAAGCGATAATCCTGGTAAAAATAAATTATTTAAATTTTTTTTTCTTTCATGAAAAAAGGATTAAAAAAGTGATGTCAAGATCAATCTGCTCAAGTCCATTAGACTTTGGCAAATCAAAGTCTAATGGACTGCAAAAGTCCATTAGACTTTGGCAGACCATGATCTTGACATCATCAATATACATAATAAAAAATCCCTATCCGGTTAAAAAATCTTAACACCAAATTGCTAGATAAGAGGCCATCCACAAATTACGTTCCCAAAAATGAAAAATGATTTTTTACCCCCTATAACATAGTTTTCTTAATTTTAAGCGGCTGTAATTTTTCAGTCGACCACCCTCCTAATGGGAACGTACTGGGTATGCAGAAATTATCTTACCCCTATAGTAAGATATATCTAGATACCTTTTTGCCATAACTTTTGATAGGAACAACCATACGCCGAGATCTTGGTGTCATTTTAAAGCACGAACGTGAGCTGGATTATACTGGGGTTTTCCGAGCGGAGAATTGATTCCTGCATATTTTGAGTGATTTCGAAATATTCTTAACCCCTTATCTGGAGGGTCCTATTTTTTGGCACCAATATTCTGGATTCGGATTCTGAATCCGGGTTCAAAATCCGAATTAGAATTTAGATTGAGAATCAGAATTCGAATTCCGAATCCGGATTCAGAATCCAAAATCCGGATTCAGAATCCGAATCCAGAATCCGGATTCAGAATCCAGATTGAGAATCAGAATCTGGATTCTGATTCTGAATCCGGATTCAAAATCCCGAATCCAAATCCGAATTCAGAATCCAGATTAAGAATCAGAATCCGGATTCAGAATCCGAATCCAGAATATTGGTGCAAAAAAAAATATTTCTGGTGTCAAAAAAAATATTTTTGGTGACAAAAAAATATTTGCGTTATCTGGAAAGGTGCTAGAACTTTTACCATACCCTATATATATTATTGCCAAATTTCAACATTACAATCTGGTAACCTTATCAATATACAAATGGTTCCATAAAAGGTGATGTTATCAAAGTCGTTCCTGAGATCACGAGAAACAACTTTGTAGAACATTTCTTTTTATGAAAACTATTGTACAGGGTGGCCCAAAAAAAAGTGGCTTTTTTTGACATTTTGGGACCCGGAAATTTATTATTCTAAAAATGGCCCTTATAGGGGTAATTTTATGCGGGGAATCGATTGCGCGCATTCCCGAACCCTGAAAATGCTTTCCTGACCCTGATTCAGGGAAAAATTGCATTTTCGACGCGAAAATTATCTTTTTTCGCATGTTTATATGGAAATCGCTATTCTAGGGGTAATTTTATGCGGGGAATCGATTGCACATGTTTTCGAAGCATAAAAACGATTCCCTAATGCAGAAAATTACAATTTTAACTTCAGACACCGTTTTTCGTTTGTTTTGTTGTTGTTTCTTCACTTGAATTTGTTTTTTTGCATTTTAAGAAAATCTCTCATTTAGCTAAAAATGATAATTTCTGCACCAGGGAATTGATTTTATGCTTCGAAAACATGTGCAATCGCTTTCTCGCATAAAATTACCCTTAGAATAGTGATTTCCAGATAAAAATGCGACAAAAGACAATTTTCGCTTCGAAAATGCAATTTTTCCCTGAATCAGGGTCAGGAAAGCATTTTCAGGGTTCGGGAATGTGCGCAATCGATTCCCCGCATAAAATTACCCCTATAAGGGCCATTTTTAGAAGAATAAATTTCCGGGCCCCAAAATGTCAAAAAAAGCCACTTTTTTTTGGGCCACCCTGTATTAGGTTTCTGCAAAAGTAATGAGGCAAAAAGTTAAAGTTAAATATCATAATTCAAGATTTCATCATACAAACTACAAACTTGTGTTACAGTGGCGAAGTCATCAGCCATTACAACACAATGGAGCCGGGTTCGACTCTCAGCTCAGGCAAAAAGTTTTTGCTCAAAAAAAATTTTTTTTTAATTGAATCAAAAGTTGTCGGATTCAATTTAAAGCTGTTTATTGAAATATTAGGTTGCAAAAATAATCCGACAACTTTTGATTCAATTTAAAAAAAAATTTTTTTTGAGCAAAAACTTTTTGCTTGAGCTGGGAGTCGAACCCGGCTTCATTGTGTTGTAATGGCTGATGACTTCGCCACTGTAACACAATTTTGTAGTTTGTATGATGAAATCTTGAATTATGATATTTAACTTTAACTTTTTGCCTCATTACTTTTGCAGAAACCTAATATATTGATAGGGTTGCCAGATTGTAACGTTGAGATCTGGCAACCCTACCTATATATATGTTACCGTTTTATCTGAAAATCAGTTTTATCTGATAAAACTNATTTGCGTTATCTGGAAAGGTGCTAGAACTTTTACCATACCCTATATATATTATTGCCAAATTTCAACATTACAATCGGTAACCTTATCAATATACAAATGGTTCAATAAAAGGTGATGTTATCAAAGTCGTTCCTGAGATCACGAGAAACAACTTTGTAGAACAATTCTTTTTATGAAAATCATTGTATATTGATAGGGCTGCCAGATTGTAACGTTGAGATCTGGCAACCCTACCTATATATATGTTACCGTTTTATCTGAAAATCAGTTTTATCTGATAAAACTAGTTTTATCTGAAAGAAATTACGTTTTATCTTGGCTTAGGCCTAGGCTTAGACTTAGGCTTAGGTCTAGGCTTAAGCCTTAGCCTAGTCCTGAGCCTAGGCCTAGGCCTAAGCTAAGATAAAACGTAAATTCTTTCAGATAAAACTAGTTTTATCAGATAAAACTGATTTTCAGATAAAACGGTAATATACAAATCAGCTAATTGCATACCTTTGAGGCATCCTCTGATTTTTTGACATGTCTCTTCTTGTAACGGCTATAATCCAATTTTCAAAAAAATTTCAGACCCCTAAATTTCTTCGAATTTTTGCCTATCTTTATTTTTTCAAATTTATAGGACTTAAAAAATTGACCATTTTTATAATATAATAAAAGTTTGTTAATACTTCTTTACAAACGAAACTTTTGTTTACATTAAATTGAAGTAGTCTAATAAGTTTTTTGTTGCTTAAGACTTTATCAATGCGACATAACTAATGTTTACTTTTATCCTACAAATTTAACCTTCTTGATCTATTTGATTAACGTCTTTATCCATTCATAAAGTTGGATTTTTTCATTAAGTATAAAGCTGTCTTAAATTTTTCTCACTAACAGATTATTTTGCTGTTGTTTTTACTTATTAATAATCATGAATAGTCTATGCAAGCATATCTATCAAACTAGTTGTAATATGTGGAATGAAAAAAGCTATGCAAATAATCCATGTAATGTTTTTGGAAATTTACTTGTTAAAAATAGATACTTGTGCAATACCTACCACATCTTGTATAAGCGCATTCCCGAACTTTGAAACGCTTTCTTGCCCCTGATTCAGAGAAAGATTGTGTGAATTGAAGCGAGAATGAATTAAAGTTCGGATTTTTGCTAGTAACCGGCTGTGTAAAGGTTTTTCTAGGCGGGGAGTCCATCGCCGATGCATGCATAACCCTGATTCAGGGAAGAGGTGGGTGTATTGAAGCAAAAATGAACTAAAATTCGAATTTTTGTCAGAAACTAATGGTTTTTGGTTTTTCTAGGCGGTAAATCGATCGCAAAAATTCAAACTTTTTTCACTTACGCTAATCACTATATGCATGATCCTTAATCAAGATCATGCAAGTATTTTATTTATCAAATGGAGAAATCGATTCTCTGCCAAAAAACAACCCCATAGACAAGTGGTTTTCATGCAAAAATTCGAATTTCAGATAATTTTCTCTTCAATATATCAACTTTTCCCTGAATCAGGATCAAGAAAGCGTTTTCAAGGTTCAGCAATGAGAATAATCGATCTTTGCATAGAGAACTCCCCTAGGGATCGATTTTTGCAAAACTTAAAAGCCGGGGACTTATGGATCGACTCAATATTTCGAGTTGATGAAACAGGGTGGTGAGAGGAGAAAGATTACACAAGTAAAAAGTTTTTAGTCGAGCCAATACGGGTTGCTCCTCAACGTTTTTATCATGTAAACCAAAATTTCTATCAACAGCCAAAAACTTTAACATTGGTCAAGTCGCAATATGGTCAAGAAAAAAGTCCAAATCGCTGCCAAATATGTTCAAAATCGGATCATCAAAAAATGCATATGTTATGTAATACTTGTTTTACAGAAAATCGTTGTGGTAAGTATAGAGCAGTGGAGTAATAATGGTGGTGGTGGGGGAGGGGGAATGTGCAGTGGCGGCATTAAAAGACCAATCCACTTTTGGGGAACTGATGCCATGTGGCAAAGTACAAAATTGGGAGCATTTTTTTATTTTTACGGTACTACTTGAAAATTTAACAGTTAAAATTATGAGCGAAACAAAATCGTGAAAAAAATTTTCAAACTAGTTTGAACATTGAAACGAAGAGCCTGTACCTGTTTTTTTGAATTTGCTTAAAATATAAAAAATTATCTAAATACTGTAAAATTTTTTATTTTAAGTAAATTCAAAAAATAATTTTAGGTGCAGGCTCTTCGTTTCAATGTTCAAGTTCGTTTGAAATTCACCCAAATTTTCCAAAATTTCGCTTTTTTTCCAATAAAAATCGACATTTTCTTAGCATAACAGATGTTTTTTAGTTGATTGCAAAGGCCTATTCCCATCACTAGCCTATGAAAACCGATGTGAGCGCTGTGATAAAGCACGTCGCTGTTTACGATGTCATCAAAGCCTTTCTTCTGGACATGATACTGTATATCCTGGAAAAAACTTTCTCACTGCTTCACTATGCAGCTCATGTGAATCCCAAGTCCATTGTTCTATCTGCAAAGGAATTTTCACTTCTCTCCGTTCGAATGGAAGATGTGATCGGTGTGACAAAGAAAGTCGGTGCAGGAAATGTCAAAAAGAACTTATGCAATGGGAATTAGCTCTTGGGAAAAGTGACTTATGCAAGATGTGTAAATACCAAGAAGAGGAAATAGTTGGACTTAGTGTATCGAGAGTTTATTCAAAGTTCGAGGACACGAATGAATTTAAGAGGGGCACAAGATTGACATCGTCGGATCGATCAAAAAGACTTTCAAGATATATGAGACAAGGTGGATGCCAGATGATCCCGTTACGTTATCTGTGATATGTTTTTCATTTCTGAGGGAGAGCGGAAAAGTAGCGGCTAGTGGTGGAAAAATCCGGACCACAAATGCACAAGCTTACGTTTACGTAAGACATGTAGTAGTATCCAGCAAAAAATTTAAAAATACGTAGTATTGGCCGCCGCGAAGCGGCTGCCAAAAATATATCGTTAGGCGAAGTGACGGCTAAAACTACATAGTTCTTCTAAAAATATGTAGTATTGAAAATTTTGACGTAAGACCTTGTGCATGTGTGATCCGGACCTCAGTCAGAGGCCAAAATTCGGTTCTCTTCTAGGCCTCAAAGTTCCTGGACTCGGATTAGGGGGCAGATGCTGGAGCCACTTCGGAGGCTTTCGGGCCCAAGGCTCCATGAAGGCCTGAGCCAGAATTTTAGCCCTTCTAGTGGCGGGAGCCCTAGAAGCTTTGTCCTCCGGGACTGGCCTTCGCCCTGGCACATCCATGGACGGCCAAATTTAGCTATCCACTTGGTCGTCACTTTCCCCTCTTCTGCAGAAATGGTATACAATTTAGATAAACTATGTAAATATTGGTTTTTTATATATTACATAATAAATAGCATTTAATATTTTATTTCCACATTTAATACAACTGAAATAATCGTACACCAATATTATTTATAGCCTTTCCTTACATTTTAAAGTACGACTGATTGAACCAACGATCGGCTAGAGGGGGCACATACCCAAAAATTTCGTTTTTTCTAAAAACATAAATTATCTCTTATGATTGAGGATTTTTTAAATTTCGTCCCACTAGGATCGAAAATTCCCTAGGGGCACCTGCCCCTCCCTTCCCTACTCCATAGACCCCACCCTGTAACGAAGCCACTGAATGGGTCGTCCAAAATTTTACCGCTACTGTAGTTAATAATATACATTAGTTGATGATTTCATTCTTATGGTGAATATTGCCCACACTTCATTTCTATGAAGAAAGACCATAGGTAGCAATTTAACCTAAACAAAAGTTAAACCCTAACAAAGCTTTGTATAGAATCCTATCTTGTGATAATTTCTCACTATAAGTATAACAATGCATTTTTATTAGTGAGACCAAACTTCTTTATTAGAGTATATTATTCAATTTCGTTTACTTGGCTTATTGAGCTCTAAAACAAAAGAATGTCTGAAGATAGAATTGCAAAACTTGAATTGCTGTACTCATTTTGTAAATTATACACTACAAGAATGCTATTCGTAAAGAAACATAATCTTTCTGTTTGAAACATTACTCCCCGCCAGGGCACTCCTTTTTCCTCCCAGTAATCTCTTATAGGAAATCGTTAGTCTCGTACGCGCGTTGGGGGATTATTATCCATCCTCGAAAATTGCGGCATTAAAGCCTATCCTCGAAATTTAAAAAATATAAATTCTTAATTTGGGAAAGGCGGACAGCGATTTGCGTAGCGTTTATTATTTTGAACTATACTCTTGGGAATACAAGCAAGAAGAAATTTTTTTTGAAGTCCTTTCCCATAGTCGAAAAGCAAGACAAAATGAACACCTGGAGTTTATGGTACATTTTTGTAGAATTGCCATAACTCCGTGTAGGAATTGAATTGAGAGCTTGTTGACCACTCGTTGGAAAGCTGGTAATCAGCCCTATAACTTTTATATAGACACCTATAGCAAGTTTTCGCTTCAATAAATAGATAATCCCAGATTTTTGACAAAATCTCCGATTTTTTGACATGGTATTGACAAAGGTCGTTTATTTTGACTCGTTTACAAGGATTTTAAGCCAAAGTGATCTTCACAAAAATGCAGCCCAGATTACGTGGAAAATTTTGGTATATTGGGTTTGGATGTTAGCACAGAAAATTTTTTGAGTTAAAGCTAATTTATTCTTGAAAAACGATAAGAAATTGTTGGCCATGTGAAGGTATTACTAGAGACATCTCCATCTGTATAGTCCGTTCCACCCAAGTAAACTAAAAAGTTTGGTAAACAGTTAGTGTGTTTAGTTTACTTGGATGAAACGGACTATATAGTAAGACTTCTGGGGATCGAACCCTCTCCGTTAGAAACTGCAAATCTAGAGTCCTAGACATTCAGCTACAAGGCTTGTTTGGAATAGCACTTTTTTTGCAAATTTCGAACGACGAAAGGGGACTCAGATGAAATTTTTGGTCTGCCGGGCAAAACATAAGAGGGACATTTACGATTTTTTTAAATTTTTAGCCCTCTATTGGGTCAAGTGCCCCTGATACCCCCTTCCCTACGCCACTGCTATACTTTGCGGTGTTCATTTGGCCCATCCTTTATAGGAATACGTCAGCTTTTTCTAAAAAATTAATCTGTTATTGAAAAATTGTTTGCCGTTAACTTTAAATTACATGTATGATGTTTATTTTTCTGATACATAATAATTTATATAAATACTTAGAAATCCTTACGCATCACTTTTTTCATAATCAATTAAGATGTTTTGATTTATAATAATAGCCATTGAATCATGAAAATTTCTTACGACACTATACTCTACTGTGAACATTTCAGAATTTGTCTCTATCTTAATTTATGCTGTTGAAATTTTTAGAAAATCTGACAACAAAATGAATTATTTCTTCTTTGACCATACAACTTATAATAGGTTGTATAATTGCTCCATGCTTACCGAAACACAATGGGAGTCCAAAAAGAGGCCTAATTTAGTCGGACTTGTACATATCTGCTTGGCTACAATTTATCAGGTATAATACGAATTTGGATGGATATTTATGTACAAAACTAAACTCTTCTTAAAGCGAATAGTTGTTGATGAAAAAAATTTGCAAATTGCAATTTTTTAAAGGGGGTTTCGCTTCAATTTTACTACTTATTCTCGGTGAAAAATTTTTTTGTTGGAAAAACATGTTTCTAGGAGTAATTTTATGCGAGAAATCGATTCCGC
>OZJO01007391.1:0-13564 GCA_900406225.1 Acrobeloides nanus
CTTTTGACACTGCTCTACGATTAAGAGTTTTTGTTCCGGAGTAGTTCTTGCAAAGACCAAATAATTTTTCGCTATTAATTTATCCCATTCAGTGTCGGAAAGTTGTGTGATAGCTTCGCCGTGGATGGTATCCCAATCTTTTGGTTTTCCAGGCTACAAATGAAATATTAGTTTTTATCTAAAAAATGGTCTGAAAAGAATTTTTTGTATTAAAAAAATCAATGTTTGCTCATCAGGCTCAATTTGTCAGCCTGTCTAACTAATCCTTTTTTTTGTTTATTTCGGTTTGGCATTCAAACCTCTATTCGAGGATGGGTGTTTATTCATTCGTTATAATAAGACTTTTGTTTCTTAAAGTTAACTCTACGGCTATCATTCCCTTTTACTCGTTTTTCCTTATGCTTACATGGTCTTCGATTAGTCCAATTTGTCTGGCAATAGCATTGGCAGTCAAATAATGATCACCGGTTACCATGAACACCTTGATTCCAGCTGTCTTGCAGTCTTTAATTGCTTTCGCAGTTTCGTCCCTAAATTTTGTACTTGCTCATACTCTAAAATGATAGAAGGTGAACTTTGCTTCAATAAATGAAGGAATACCAATTATGATCAGAAATTTGGGGGCACATTTCGGCAGGACTAGAGTCTGAAAAACGGTCCTGAACTGTGTCTCATGGATCCCGGGTGCATGGGTCTGGAAACACGGAGTCATGCCCCTGACTCCAGGGTCTTTTTGAGTCCTGATGGCCCAAAGATATAGAGTTTTTTTATAACCTTCTTGTTGTTAGACACTTAACCTGATATCCAGAATCAATTCTTAAATTTTGTAAAAGTGCAAAAATACCTTGGAGGATCCATAATCGCACAAATTCCCAAGAACGTAAGATCTTTGGTCGGGTAATTTTCGTCTTCTAAAGTAAAAACGATATCAGTAGGAGCAGTAAAAGTATGCGTGACAAAACCAATGACTCGTCTTCCTTCAGCGCCAAAAGTATCATAAGCTTTCTAAAAATGATTATCGATTTTTGTAGTTTTACTTTTACAGGGTGGCCACAACAAGTGGATTTTTGTGTTAAATTTTTAAAATAAAAATGACCCCTCTAGGGGAAAATTTATGCGAAGAATCATTGCGCGCATTCTCAAACCATGAAAATCCCGCATAAAATTTGTAAAGGATGCGCCACAACAAGATCAATTTAGAATAATCTCTTTATGTTCTGTATATTAGCGCGAAAATTCTGTTCCTTAATTTCACTCTATCATCTCTTTTCTCAGTTTATTTGTATCTATCGCCTTTACGTCGCATCGTTATCGTTTTTGTTTTTATTCACATCGCATTCTTATTTCGCATTTATTCTTATCGCGCACTGCGTTGTTATCATGTCGTGTTTTTGTGAAAGGGCTTTTGGTGCAACGGTTGCGAGCTCTGTGCTGGCTGTTGTTCTATTAATTCCTTGCGTTCGGGTTTTCATATTGTGCCACGTTACAGGGTGATTCACATGAACCCGTACACTCGAATATTCTATTTTTTATCGATTTTTTTCATTCTATATATAAGAAGCTTATTTACAGACAAAAAATGACTGAAATGCGACCTGCTATGATTAAACTTCGTGAAAAAGGCTTATCGATTAGGAAAATCTCGGAACTTCTTGATGTCCCCGTAATGACCATCTAAGACCATATCAAGTGTTACGAAGAAACTGGGAGGCAAGAGAACAAGCCAAAAGGAAGACCCGAAAAAAGCTCTCGAAATCGGAGGAACATCCAGCGTGCGAAGGGAATGATCAAAACAGTTGAATCTTTGAAGCGAGCGCTAATCAAGGCATGGGACGAAATATTAGTGGAAACTCTGGCGAGGATAGTCCATGACTTCCCCAAGCGCCTCAAAGCCTGCGTCGAAGCAGAAGGAGGTCACTTCGAATAGCTGTTACTTGTTTTTTTGTTGTTATGTTTCATTTTCAAATAAAATATAATTGAAAAATATCGATAAAAAATAGAATATTCGAGTGTACGGGTTCATGTGAATCATCCTGTAATTTACTTCTTTCCATTCTTACTGCCGGCGTTTTTTGCAAAGTAAAAGTTTGAAAAGCTTCTTTCTCTAAAGAGCTTTTCCTGCGCCGTTTCTTTAAATGTTTATTATTTCTGAAATGTGTTGCTAAACTTTTACTGTTGTTTTGTATTGTTTTTGTGGTTACGAAATTCAAATAAATAAAGTTAAAGAAAGTTTCGGTTGGATATTTTTACCGGGTATGAACCCGGTTACTTCCCTATTTTAGGCCGTTTAGTTTAGCGTCACGAGAATTCAGAGGCGTGGTAACGTTGACTCCACGAAACCGATCGCGAAGACCTGGCGGAAATCTGTTGCTTTTGAGTGAAATAAAAGGTTAGTGCCTTGCTGTTATGGCCCAGTGAGATAGGCCAAAATCTTAAAAAGTATATAAAATACTTGAAAAGCGGCCATTGTTTCTTTATTGAGGGGTAATTCGCCATCATGCTTAGTCAGAATTCTGGAACATTTTTGGATGAGAATTTCCGACGCTCCTTTCATGATTAGTTTATATTCTGAGATGTTGTCTTCCATGTCCTTATTTCGTATGATCATCAGATGCCATTTTCTTTTTGAATTGAATGGAATTTCAAAGGTAATCTAAATTTTAAAAAATGGAATTTACAGATCTTTTTCCAAGACCCTCTCCGCCCGTTATAGTTCCAAATTTTGACCAAAACTTACATCATATGCTTTCCGAAGTCTTTGAACATTTATAACCTTATTAACATATTTAATCATAGCGACTTCCGAAGGCTGCCCAATAGTCTGTTGTTTGTCACCAGCTTGATCCTCTTTCTCTTTACCCGTTATTTTAAGCTTAATGCTCTGGGTTAAGCTCTTCTTTCTTTCTCTCACACTCTCTTTGCGTTTCTCTTTTGTAAATTTCGCAGAATTGCACACCGCCATAGTCATCAAAATATCCGAGACGGGCGATTGAAACTCGTTTAACGCGAACCTCGCCTCAGATACGGATTGACGTCTAGTTCTTGGCATTCCAGCTATATAGTCATCGTGATACCACAAATTTGTGACAGTCATCACGTTTTGGGTCAAAGTTCCTGTTTTATCACTAGCGATGATTTGTGCCGATCCAAGGGCTTCGACGATATCAAGTTTTTTGACGAAGATATTTTTCTTTGAAAGTCGGCGAGCCACAATTGTGAGAGTTGAAGTGACTGTTGCGGGAAGGCCTAAAGTTCGATTTTTGAAAAGGAAGCAAAAGAGCAGCTGTTCTGTTGTTTGTTTCATACGCTACAATAATTTGTTAGTGCTTATGGGCCATCTAGATATTACTTTATCATGTTGGGGGGTGAGGCAGCCCTCTCCATAAAAAGTTGATAACACTAGTGCATTTTTGATAACATTGGAAGGGGGTAAAAATCCGAAAAAATTGATAACGTAATATCTGGACAGCCCCTTACCACAAGGAACCATGCCAATAGCACATGCTAAGAAAGATCTTGATAACATGCCGACCCATCGTTGCCATTGATGCACAAATCCACCAATTAAAAAGACAATAAGTCCAAGAGTGCAAGCTGGAACGCCCAAAAGTTTAACGAATCTTTTTATTTGTGCCTGAAGTCGGCTAGGTTTTGCGTCTTGGTTTGTAGTCAATCCAGCAATTTGGCCAATAACCTAAATTTNATCGTTGCCATTGATGCACAAATCCACCAATTAAAAAGACAATAAGTCCAAGAGTGCAAGCTGGAACGCCCAAAAGTTTAACGAATCTTTTTATTTGTGCCTGAAGTCGGCTAGGTTTTGCGTCTTGGTTTGTAGTCAATCCAGCAATTTGGCCAATAACCTAAATTTTTTAGTGATCTCTATTTTTCAACTCTTTTTTATGTACCGTATTCCCACCAGTCCGAATAACGATCCCAACTCCATCACCATCAACACACAGGGAGCCATTAAATGCGACATTTTTGGCATCAAAAATGTTGACATTTTCTGGCGCTGGATCACTGGTATGGTCGATCGGTTCTGCCTCTCCTGTAATAGCTGAGGTTTCAAGTTTGAGTTGAGAACATTGCTAAAAATAAATTGCCAAATTATGAGTCTTCGGATCTAGGAGGTTATTTAGCTCTAAGAATCAAGTACAGGATGCCCCAAAAAAGTGGCACTTTTGTGGTTTTGTCGATTTTTTCAAGCTTTTTAAGTTTTTTAAAATTTTCAATATAGGAGGTTTTTCTATGCGAGAAATCGATTTCGCGCATTATAGAGCCTTTAAAATGCTTCCCTGTGTTGTGTCTCGGGTGCAACGGTACTCGTCTGACGATTCTACCGGAACACTCGAGAACGCGATCTCTACTCCCTGACTTTATTAACTCGATATATAAGATAAAGCCTAAATCCTAGTAGGAAGACCGGGGACCACGAGCTCCGTAGGAGAAACCGACTCGACGCGTTTTAGAATTTCTGTCACCTATTGATATTTTTCAGAAAATATCCTTGTTCATTTTAGCCAAGCAGAATGTGTCTGAATATAGTGATCGATTATGAAATCGATGACGTCATTTGGTCAATACCTAACACCCTGTATTAGCCTATTTTCGCTTCGATATTCACATCTCTTCACTGAATCAGGCTTAGAGAAGCATTTTCAAGGTTCAGCAATGTAATGATTCTTCGCATAGAAAAACCACTTATAGAATATTTTTTTGAAAATTGAAAAAATCGCGCAAAATCACATAAGTGCCATTTTGGAGCACCCTATACTTTTTAAGAATAAGGTACTTTTTGATCTTTAGAAGTAAATTGTTTTGATCCTGGTCACTGGTTTTTTTGTGCTGATTTTGGTCATTAGTTTGGTCTCTTATTTATCAAACCATGAAAATAACACAAAAAACATTTCCTCACCAAAATTCTTGCGTCCGCGGGAACTCGACTGCCATTCTTGATTCGAATAATATCACCAACTACTAAGTCAGCGGCGGGTATACTTGCCTCTGTGCCATCTCGTATAGTCACCGAGGCTTCTGGTAGTAAGTTCTTGAAGCCACTAACTGCCTAAAGAAATTTTAAAAAAGTAAAGCATATGCAAAAATTACTTTGATAGCTTTTCTCTCTTGGTAGAATGAAATAAAGCAGAATCCATTAATCGTAATAATTATAATGATTGCCACCCATAAATCCGATTGATCACTAAAATTTATGTTTTATCGTTTCAATTTGAGGTATAGAAAAATTTAGGATCCAGTCATGTGCATCATACATTAACAAGGGGGGGGGGTATGATACCCCCTATCATTACGCAAGGAGATCGACCATAACGCAAAAAATGGCCGATACTCCCCTCCTTGTTAATGTACGATGTGTATCAAATGCGCAGTCCATGTAGCAGTTTCGAACTGCGCTTTTCGACACAGTTTTAAACTGCGCTTTTCGATGCAGTTTCCAACTGCCTATTTCGTTGCAATAGTTTCTATGCGTAAAGTCATCCAACAAAGTGGTTTTGCTACCAACTAACAAATTTTTTTTTGCCGGTTGCAGTTTGAACATGCAATGGAATAGGCAGTCTGAAACTGCGTCGAAAAACGAAGTCGCCAACTGCGTCGAAAAACGAAGTCGCCAACTGCGTTTGTACATGACTGATAGGATCTTCTCCTTACGTCTTTTCTTGTCGAATAAAGCTTATAAATGAAAAGACAGCGGCTAACAATAAAAGACCCCATAAAAAATTTAAAAATTGTCTTCCCAAAAGTTCTAAATCGGTGATCTCTTTCGCTTTTGGCAATGCATTTGGTCCATTTTTCTAAATTTTAAAGTTAATCTTTATAGCTAAGATTGATGGAATCAGGATCTGGTCCAAAACCCTTAGAACCAGTGCCCTGATCAGCGTCCTAAAAATGGATCTCTTACTAGGGATGTTACATGCCAAAATAGAAAAAGTGGCAAACACAGTGCCAAAACGTGGCATTTATGTGGTATTTTTTGGTTGAAAATCGAAATTTTTGCTCAAAAATCAAATTTTTTTACTCAAAATTTATTGAAATTATCGGTCCTAATAAATTTGATATTTTCTTTAAAAAATGTCCAACAACGGAGCAAAAAATTCAAAAACGTGGCAGCGTGGCAAAAAGTCCAAAAACGTGGCAATGTAACATCCCTATCTCTTACCCCCCCCCCTCCTCCCACTATCAAAGCTGTCTTTGAAAAAATGAAAGCCAGAAACCCAGGGGTCCGAAAAATTAGTCTTTTATCATACGGGAACCTTCCTTTGCTTGCAAATGGTGCCTTTAATGCTAAAAAACAAACTTCTAGTAATTGTTTTGCTTCAGATGACGACAAGCCTTGGCTGTGCCCCGGATTTCTGATATTAATTTTGGAACTTGGATAACTGTCTCTGACTCTATCAAGATCCCAAGTATGCTCGCAATAAGAACTTGAAAAAAAATAATGATTTTATAAAATGAAAACTTACTTGCTAAGCGACTCGGCTTTTTGTTGATCACCTCCGGCATGCCGTTTCCTTTTTGAAGCTCTAGAAAAAATATTCTTGATAAAATTCGCCATTTTGATTTTATTTGTTTACCGATACTAGTCATGAATGACATTTATATATGTTGTTTTCGACCGGTTAACTTCGGAGTTTACAAATCCGCTTACAGCTTTTTATGGGCTATCAATTTAAAACATTACAAAGTCGAAGATATACATCGAATAACATCAAGCGCAGGTATTATTGTTTGAAGTAGGATGTTTATGATAAAAATCGAAAGAGTTGAACCCATTACGTATTTGATTTTCATGAACTTTATGTGCAAGTTTAAAAGGATCGACAATTTAGGTGGGTGCATAATCTATTGTCATTGTTTACAAAATTTACTAATCTTTCAATATTGATCATCAAAATCAATAAAAACTGCATGTTTTTACTCTATTACGATAGAAAACTCACTTGCATTTCGATGAGGCCCGCTTAGATCTACATGTAGATCCCCCCCCCCAAATTTTGATCTTTTTCAAGGTCTATACCCCTAATTTTGATCGTTTTTTGAAAAACAATCTTTGACCAATTTTGATCGTTTTGAAAAAACAATCAAAATTTGATCAAAACTGGGGGTATAGACTTGGAAAAAGATCAAAATTTGGAGGTCTACTTGTAGATCTAAGGGGCCTCATCAAAATGCAAGCGAGTTTTCGATCATAATAGAGTACGCAGTTTTGATCGATTCTGATGGTCAAAATTGATCAAAAAAATTTTCGAGTTCTAATCAAAATTATGGCACTAGGATCAAAGACAACGCACCACGTTCAGAAAGCGGATCTTACACACGGTTCCCTATCACAATCCATAAAAATCAACATTCATAAATCAAAATCCATAAAATTCTGAATTTGGATTCCGATTCTGGATTCGGATTCAGAATCTGAATCCGGGTTCAGGATTCTGATTCTCCATCTAAATTCTGAATTCAGATCTTGGATCCTGAATCCGGATTCTGAATTCGTATCTTGGATTCTGAATTCGGATTCTCGATTCAGATTCAAAATCCGGATTCAAAATTAGGATTATAGATTCAAATTATGAATCCGGGTTCTGAATTCGGATCGAGAATCCGAATTCAGAATCCAAGATCCGAATTCTGGATTCTGATCCATAAAACTTAAAATCCATAAAATTCTGAATTCGGATTCAGATTCTGGATTCGGATTCAGAATCTGAAACCGAATTCAGGATTCTTATTCTCCATCTGGATTCTGAATTCGGATCTTGGATTCTGAATTCGGATTCTCGATTCAGATTCTAAATCCGGATTCAAAATTAGGATTATAGATTCAAATTATGAATCCGGATTCTGAATTCGGATCGAGAATCCGAATTCAGTGTCCAAGATCCGAATTCTGGATTCTGATTCTCAACCTGGATTCTGAATTCTGGATCATACATGACCATAGGTGGTAACAAATTACCACAGGGTTGTACGGTTGTGCCACCCGAAAAAGGAGGGTTGTGCCTCGGCGCGAAGGAGGTTGTATGGAGGTAATAATGGGTTGTGCCCGGCACTATGCCCCAGGCACACTCTTGTATTGTTTGTATGGGTTGTGCTTTTAGGAAAAAACAAAGGGTTGTGCTTTAGTGAAAAATAGGGTTATACCTTTTTTCGAAAAAAAATTACCACTACTTGGTTATGTATGTTCTGGATACTGAATCCGAATTTGGAATTCTAAATCTGGATTCTGAATTCAGATTCTGGATTCTGAATCCGGATTCTGGGTTCGGATTCTGAATTCGCATCAAATTACCCCCAATAGGGTCATTTTTTTCTCAAATGGTCGCAAAATGCACCCCCCCCCTTTAAAATGCTTACTAAAAAACAAAAAAAAACTAACTAGGGCATCCTGGCCAGCATTTCCGACTAGAAGAGACTTTTCGAGGCTATTCTAAAAAGTTATAAATGTGCATCTTAAAGGACCACTTTACTCGGAAAAAAATTCTATGTACAAATTATATATTCGGAAAATTCATGAAAAATGGAGCATTTTTTGTTTTTACGGCATGTTCTGAATCATTGTAGTTGTTGAGATAATTGCGTATGAAATTGCTCAAGTTTTCGTTGTAATACACAAACTCTTTTGAATTTTTAGCAAAAAATCAATTTTTGCATCTATTTTTTAAATTTTCATAAATGAACATTGTAGCAATTTTTTACAACTCTATAAGACGAATAAAATGACGCCAAAATTATGCAATTTGAAGATTGTCTTGGGTTATTAAAACGAAAACCTGATTCATTTTTCCGTTTTAATAACCCAAAACAATTTTCAAATTCAAAATTTTTAAATTCAAAAAAATTTGTGTATTACAACGAAAACATGAACAATTTTAAACACAATTATCTCAAAAACTACAACGAGCTTTCAAGGCAAAAAGAATTCGACGCAGGTGGAAATCGAACACTCGACGTACTGTGCCGAGGATGACATAATACCATTACACCATCGAGGTTATATTTTTAATAAATACTTGTTTTTAAAAATAAAAAGTTAAGACTCGATCTCCGGCTAGGAGTGACAGTTTTCTATGCGGGTTTTTTATTAATTACATTTAAATATAGGGGAAATTTTTTTAATGCAAGTTTCAAAATCTCGACGACCTCGGGGTTTCGATGTAATGACTTTTCAAAATTATGCAAATTTTGTCCGTTTTTCGAACGAATTCTCTACCCTTTTATTTCAAGGTCGGAAAAGACGTTTTTGATGAATTTTTTTGTTTATAGAGAACCATTGATGCCCGACAAGATGCACTTATCATTTTCCCCTTGTTGCATATTTTTTGAGTTATCGAAGTTTCTTTCCAGGGTAAACAAAAATTGCCCTTTTTCAAGACTGTCTTCTAAAATCGATTTCCTGCATAAAATTACCCCTATATGGATCATTTTTAGGGTTTTTGACAAAATTTTCGGATCAAAACAAACTTGAAAAATTTCGTTTTTTTCGATACACCCTGTAATTCCGTTGGTTTTATGTTGTTATTCAAAATTATTGAAAAAGGAACAATCGAAAACAGATTTATCTAGTAAAAATTTACGATCAATTTTATGATAGATTTTTATTTGCGGCTTTTGGGGCAATCTAATACAAACCATAAATTTTGAAAATATTTTGATTGTTTATGTAATAAAAACTTGACTTATGGACTAGTGATGTAGTTGCACTTAAAGAACCAGTCTGCTCGTGAGGAGTTGATTCCATGTTAAAGAGAGCAAAATTTTGAGCATTTTTTTCTTTTATTGCACTACTTGAAAACCTAATAGTTAAAAGTTATGAGCAAAAGAAAATTGTGAAAAAATTTTCAAACGAGCTTGAACATTGAAACGAAAATAAAAACAACAAGCCTGCACTCAGGAAAAATCAGATTGTTTATTGAAACTATTTAATAAATATGAATCAGGGTTTTCATGTCAATAACCTGTTTTTATTTTCGTTTCACTGTTCAAACTCGTTTGAAAAATTTTTCACAACTTTCTTTTCCCATAACTTTTATCTGTTAGGTTTTCAAGTAGCGCTGTAAAAGAAAAAAATTCTCTAAATCTTGTGCTCTTTCAATGAAATCAACTCCCCAAAAGTAGACTGGTTTTTTAAAAGTACTTTATTTTATTTCACAAGAAAAAATTTATATTATTTGTAATCGATTGTTTAAATTTTCACAAAGATAATATTTAAAAATAATTCATCCAAAACCTTCACCTTGTACTTCCATATATTGTTCTGGTATCTGTCCTCGTTGTCTATAATTTTCATGTTCATTTTACAAAAATTAACTTCTGAAATTACAGCGTAGCTGTGCCCAGATATTCGGAATTTGAATTTACATCATCTATAATCACGGCAGTTTTTTTACTAAAATTAAAGGAAATTCGAAATTTTTGCCCAAAAATGATTACAGAGTGTTTTATAGGCCGAAATAGAGATATGAAAAAAATTTCATCGAATTTGGACAACTTTAAATTTCGGGATTCGAACCCTAGCCTATAAGCTGCAAATCTGTCACTTTAGCCACTCGACCATAAGCTCGAGAAGAAAATCCCAAGTTATGGTAACCGTTCTACTCGTTTCGGCGAGCTGAGTCGAATGGCATGACTCGTTTTTAAAATTTTGAATTTCCTTTAATTTTAGAAAAAAAATTGCCGTGTAATGGATGGCTTGACTTTTTCTTTAAAATATAAATGTTGTAAAGTTTTTCTAATTCTGTCAAATTGCTACCATCCGATGAGTTAGTATATCTCTTTAAGCTAAAACTAAATGTTAATTCCTTTATATTTATAGATCTTATATATTGCAAAGAAAAATTTTTAATCTTAGAAACAATATATATGTTACCGTCATATCTAAAAGTCCATCATATCTGAAAGTTTCAGATATGCCTAGGCACATCTGAAAATTTCAGAAATTGCAAAACCTAGGCTTAGTCCTAGACTTAAGCCTAGGCTTAGGTTTAGGTTTAGGCCTAGGCTTAGGCTTAAACCTAGGCTTAAGCCTAAGTCTAAGCATAGGCCTAAACCTATGCCTAGGCTTAGGCCTAAGCCTAAGCCTAGGCCTATCTGAGTCTATGATGTCTGAAATTTTCAGATATGCCTAGGCATATCTGAACCTTTCAGATATGGCGGTAACATATATAAAGCATTACCGTGACACTTCTACTATCTCACAGCAAATCACTGGAACGTTTAAGGGAGTAATAGTTCCTTGCTGTGCGCTACCATCTGTATTAAGCCATTTATTTCGCGTGTCAATCTTATCCATGCCTACCAAATCGTGCGGAATTGGAGATCGCTTTTTTAAACTAAAAATTAATCGATAATCTTTTGACTTGTTAAATTGAAATTTTTGTTGTATACTTTCTAGTGTTTTGTTTATGAAATTCATATCTGATCGAGTCTAATTTATTAATATGGCTATTAGCAAATAGAAAAAATAAACAAAAATAAAGAAATTTATGCATTATAAGATATACTCTATTAAAACAATAAAACAAGTAATTCAATAACCTTCAAACCAGAAAAATTGGGATGATATTTTCCAATAATATTGCAATAATTTATACAGGGTGTGCCAGAAAAGTGGATTTTTTTGGGAAACGGAAACTTACTTTTCTAAATGTATTTTATGTTTCAAAGGGTAAGTTTATATGGGAAATCGATTGCGCGCATTTCTGAGCCCTGAAAATGCTTTCCTGATCTAATTAAGGGAAAAATTGGGTTTTTGAAAGTGCGAAAAATGACCATTTTCGCTTCAAAAACACAATTTTTCCCTGAATCAGGGAAGCATTTTCAGGGCTCGAGAATGCGCGCAATCGATTCCCAGCATAAAATTACCCTAGAGTGGTCATTCTTAGAACAATAAATTTTCGGATCACAAAAAATCACAAAAATCCACTTTGTTTGGCATACCCTGTTTATATTTCTTACAGGTTTGTTGTTTGTGGAAGAAATGTTTACGGTCTAAGTCATACACATGATTTTTAGTTATTATTACCATTGACACAATTAAAGATCTGCCGCAAAGATCTTTGATCAGAACAAGTGTAATGATACGAAATTCCATTTCACATTATTAAAATGTCGAAGAGCGATTTTTTCGAAATTTAGTTAGTTTTTTCGATTCAATACACACATCTCTTCCCTGAACCAGGAATAGGGAAGCATTTTCCAAATCTTCAATTATCACAATGGTATCATTCTCGCAAAGATTCGACACGAATCTCAAAAACACCCTATTTATTGATCAACCCAATATATAGAGTGGACGTTAAAAAATCGGAATTTTGCCGTTTTTGACGAAAAAATTTGCGAAAATTTTTTTTCAAAAAGTGATCTATTAGGGATAATTTTATGCAAAAAATCGATTACGCACATTGAAAAATTCTGAAAAAGCTAACTTAGCCATGAAATCGTCAATTTTCAAGTCCACTCTATGCAATTTAAAAAAATAATTTTTATGAAACAAGAAAAACTAAAAAAATTGCTTGATTGCATCTCCAATTAAATGACCAGAACGCAAGGCTAAAAAACATTTTTACATAAGCAAGAACCAAAATTGCTCACCTTGTTCAGTTCGATTGATGAAACGTTCGACTAGAACGATAGTATCTATCATAATGGCTATTATAGCAGCAATACCTAACAATATAAAAATCAGGACAAAAAATTGAATCCAATCCATAAAATACCATTCTTTTGTGATCTTGTACATAGCCTTAAAAATTAGATTTATTTTATAGGGGGAAGGCTTTTTGTGCCAAGATTCAAAAAACTTCTGTTGATGACAAAGGAGCAAATGGCGTAAAATTCGGAGCTACTACACGATAGGGGGGGGGGGGGTACCTACATGAAAATTTTTTCTAGAAATGACCCTCTAGGGATAAAAATATGCGGGAAATCCGAATTTGACATTTTTGAAGCGAAAAAACGCTTCTCTGATCCAGGGAAGGCCTGTGTATTGAAGCGAAAAGTCTCAAAAATGCGATTTTTGCGACTTTCGCTTCAATACACAGGCCTTTCCTGGATCAGAGAAGCGTTTTTTCGCTTCAAAGATGTCAAATTCGGATTTCCCGCATATTTTTACCCCTAGAGGGGTCGTTTCCAGAACATTTTTTTGATTACGTGGCTTATTAGATGGCCCCAAAAAGCACCTTTTTGGTCCACCCTGTATCTTTTTTAGAGCTCTCTACCCCTTCTCCTCCCCCATAAAACATAAATGTAAGAATATCTCTAGTTCAAAAATATATCCATCCAAATCTTATACCGTACCCGAAAATCAAAGATAAAATATTGGCTAAGCTACATCACAAACAAACTCATAAAAGCACAGGCGAAGATTCATAAAACTGTTATCGAACATTACGCACTGATGTTTTAGTTTTTGTTCTCGAATAAGTCTACTTGAGCAAATCAGCTTATAAATTGGATCATGTGAAAAATTGGTGAAATACGTAAACGGTATTTGTCTAAGCCATAAAATGGGATAAAATTTGTTTTATTATACGTGGGTGTCCTTACC
>OZJO01007407.1:0-31718 GCA_900406225.1 Acrobeloides nanus
TGTCCGAAAATCGACATTTTTCACATTTTATCAAATATCTCAGCAACCATAAAGAGATATGCCATGATCTTGGCGTCGTTGGATTGCTACGATTGCCAGCTTTAAAATGACACCAAAATCATCGAACTTCGCCACGTCAATTTTGAATTATTTCAAAAACAAAAAACTGTGCGCTCGTTCCTCAAACAAGTGTGCGGTGCATTCGTTCCTATTGCCATAATTTGGCGACTTTCCACTTTCTATGAATTTCAACAGGCCCCAGATGTTTGGTTTCATACACTCACAAAACCGTTTTAATTTCGTGGAGCTTATTTCCCGTAAATGCAGGGGTTACCCCCTGAAAATACGGGGAAAACTCTTAATTCCTGTATTTTCAGGGGGTAACCCCTGCAATTAGGAAAATAAGCTCTACGAAATTAAAACGGCTTTGTGAGAGTAGTTGGTTTTTACTAGATGAAAAATTTAAAAAATAAACTGGAGACCTAGCGACAACGGCGCTCCGAACTAAGCGCCGTTGTCGCTAGGTAAATCAAAGCAGCTCTCCCTGGAAAATAAATCTTTGATAAATCAGAGCGGCTCTCCCTGGAAAGATACAAAAATACGTATCTTTCGAGATATAATAAGTAGAGCAGGGAAACCCGAAATCGAGTTTTCGTTAGTTGCCATAGCTTTTTTCTTACGCTGCTGAAGATCAATAACTTTTTTACATTATAAAAATTATATCACGTTGTGAATGGTAATTGAATTTTTAATTTAAAATATAAAAATTTAGCGTTGCGTCTAACATAAAATTGAACTTATGATAAACGAACTTAACGAAAATATTAAATTATTTAGTTTAAAAGAGATGTTTCGAAAGTTCAACTTGTTGGAAATCTCGCGGAAATCGACAAACTGAGCAAGGAATATGAAACTTGGGAACAAAAGAAACTCATTAATGCATTTGAGGCAGCGTGGAACCTTAAAATATGACCATTTTGGTCTCTGGGAAATTTGGGCATCCCTGAGGTTTGATACACTTTAGTATTTTGAGCATAACTAGTGATGGTTAAAGCCAATTCGATAATTTTGGTGGCATTGCAAAGCTGAGAACGCGGGCTACAACTTTTATATTGGGTGAGTTCATGTAATAGAAAAAGTTGTAGAAAAAATTGGATTTTTTGCAAAAACCCGGCTCCCCTGCTGGGTCAAAAATTCAAAGAAATGGCTCTAGCAAAAACTTTGTTTCGACGGGTGCTTCAGGTCCGCTCTAAAAATTATCTACTATACTTCCACTTTGTTTTTTGCTTGGTCCCGGGCCAAATTTCGTTTCCGCAAAAATCGTTTTCGGGCCCTGAAGCTGTTCCTCCAAACCCCAGAAAACGGTATTTTTAGGATCTAATTTTTTATACTCGGGGGTTTTTGGGTATGAGGAACACGATCCCGTCGTTATTTTTCGAAATTTAGTAGTCCTTAGTTTGGAAGTGTGATTCTTAAAGCTGAGGTATTTTTCAAATCCTTATAGATAGCTCCATTTTGGCTTTTTTATGCTCGGGGGCTTTCGGGTATGGGGAACACGAATCCGAAGGAATTTTTCAATTTTGATCCAAGGATTTAACGTAAATTTTGGATGCTTTAAATAGCAAAAAAAGTTTAAAAATCTTTAAAATTTTCTATATGGACTCAAAAAATCACCGTAGGCATTCAAAAATTTCCTTTCACTAACCTAACTTATTGATCAAATCTAATCCTCTCATATTGATCCATATTTTTCACCTGTCAAAATTTTTTATCTTCTTTCGGGTTCATCTCAAGACTATAAAAAATCCAATATATGCATATTTTAACAAAACATGATGAACAATTGTCTAAAAGCTAGTCGAAAAGAACGAATAACATTCGACTTAAGTGGGTCGTTTTGCCTCGAAAATGAGCTCTTAAAAAACTTCCTCAGTTACCTGAATTTGAAAGTGAATAGTTTGATTCGTTTAAGCCAATAGAAGGATTAGTGTCAAAATAGTTGTCTTTTGAAGAATAAATACAAATTTTGATAGGAATATGACGTTTTCACAAAAAATAAATTTAAAAAAATCATATGTCTAACATTTTTTGAACTCATCAAAAATTTATCCAATAAAATCCAAACTCAACAAATCAAGCAAAAATTAACAAATTCTCAAGCTTGCTTAAAAATTCAAATTTGTTTTTTGCCAAATTTTTGATGAGATTTTGCATTGTTTTGATGTTCAATAGACCGAAAAAAGCACAAAAAAGAGATAGCCTTTTGAATTTTGCACTTTGAAAAATTTTTGCACTTTTTTTTAAAAATTGATCACCATATGTTCATTTAAATTTGGGGGAGTGCTTAAACCCCCTCCCCTGTGCCGCAGGCGGGGAGGGACATGCCCCCTGTAGCCGAAAAATATTGCAAATTTTTCCTAATGGTCCTCCCTTATGTCTTGCGTAAAAGTTTGATAATTTTCTTAAAAATTCTAAGGCGCCATTTATACTTCCGTCGTATCGCGACACGACAGTGCATTTTTGTGTTGTACGACACAAAATGCACTGTCGCGTCGCGATCATACATGGGCAAGGTGGGGGGGGAGGGAGCGTCCGATGAGAGGGTCCCCCCGGCTAAGTTGGCGACCTTTTTTTTTGGTTGACGCGCCCCGCGCGTCGAAAATTTCTTTTGTAAATCTTTATAAGCAAGAATAAACCAGCGCTAAAATATTTTGAAAATACTCCAAAATTACGGGGACCCGAGTGAGTGGGTTGGGGGGGGGGACCCCCTGACTTCGTCCGGCCGAGTGAGAGGGTCCCCCTAATTTTGGGCCGATGAGTGAGAGAGTCCCCCCTAATTTTGGGCCGATGAGTGAGTGGGTTGGGGGGGGGGGGGGGGGAGGCTCTCCTTGCCCGCGTATGGTCGCGACACGACGGAAGTATAAATGGCGCCTAATGGTCCCATTTAATTTTCGCCAAAATTGTTCATTTTGTCAACAAATGGGTGCCAAAAATTGCCACAAAGAGACCCTTAAATATATTTTCGACCTTCGGCCGAAAATTTGCTTGAGATCCACTAGAGGCCATTACCAAAAAAGGACTTTAAACTTTAATTTAATGGTCAACTTCAATTTACTCACAAAAATGACTCAAAAACAAAACCACCCTCTTCAATCTCAATAAAACACAAGTTATTTATTTTACCACAAAGAACGCATGCCTCATCCTTTCCCCTCGGGATACTCCTTAAGAAGGTAATTTTGATCCACTCTTCTCGAGATTGAGGACAAATTTTTTCAACACGGCTTTGTTTCATAGTCCAAAAATTACTTTACTCGCAAATTGAGCAAGAGAAAATTGAGTCAAGCGAACGGAAATTTTCGATAAGTGAATTGCCTGGGGGAGAAAGACTATCCATACAAATACATAAAGAAGGCTTGTTATGTTTTGACGAGAAAATGCGGATTTAATAATAGACATTGTTTAAGAACAATGTTATAAGCTAAATTGTTGTTTGATGCGTTTTTCCGTTTAGACAAAATGTAACAAAGTTTTCTTGGAAACTATGATAAAAAATTGAGGTTTTTGTTTGAAAATTTGCCATTTTTTGAGCTTTAAACTTGCCAATGCCAAATGAATTTAAAGGGTGACAAGAGGATTTATAAAAAATTTTAAAGTCAGGAAAGGGATTGCCCGCATTAGTTATTGAAACGAAAATTCTGATTCATGCGTTGGAGATTATCTGTGCTTTTACCGTATTAAAATCAACAACGTCCTTAAAAAGTTATAGCCATCCGTAATGGAAGACTGCCACGAACAAACCCGTAATGGTAATGAAAGGCCTAGTGCCATGATTTCCTATATTTATTATACAGGGTAGAATAAATATATTTTTCCCAGCTAAGTGTTCACGCTAATGATAAATATTTTTCCCAGCTAAGTGTGCACATGATTTGTCATTATCTCAAGAATCCTGGCGAATTTTTGGATGCGATTTTTTAAGCTAGGTAGGCGTGTGCATCAAATGAGGTGAAAAATAAAACTTCCTAATATTCTATTTTTTTCCTTACAAAATTTTGTTTTAAGAAAAAACAACCTCAACAGTGAATTTTTCACAAATTTTCATAGATTCTGAAAGAGCATGGTCGATTTTATTTACCCCATAGAATCATGAAAAAAGGTATTATAATTTTCGAATTAGATCGTTTTAAGATGTTATTCTATTTTGAGGCAAAACCAATTCGACGCCGATGGGATTCGAACCCTCAACCATTGGAATCGAAGCCGAGAGAAATAGGAAATTTTTAATTTGGGGAAAAAATTTTTTTGGATACCTAAAGTACATGAGTACAGCAATTTTATAAATTTTATGGCAATGAAGACCAAAAAATAAAAACGAGCATTTTGTCTAACATAAAATCGAACTTATTAACAATATAGAAAATTTTGAAATTGGGCAAAAGTTTTCGGACCCGACCGGGATTCGAACCCGGACCTTCTGGCTACCGACCAACTCTACCGTCCTGGTTACCGTCTCTACGTCTGTCTTGTACTGTTAATCGGTCGGATGGCACATAAGTGTTAATCACAGTGTGTGTAGTGGATAAATACACCGCCAAGTATTCACGGGCATCAGGTGTAGGTCTCGGTAGCACAATGGTAGTGCTCTTGGACGGTAGCCAGGAGGTCCGGGTTCGAATCCCGGTCGGGTCCGAAAACTTTTGCCCAATTTCAAAAATTACCTATATTTCCACGTTCTCGACGTGGTTTAATCCGAGCTCCATAATTATCACAAAAAATATATAAATTAATTAATCGACAAGAAAGTAAAGCTAACACGTAAGATTTGTTATTTCAAAAATTTGGATGCTCAAAATTTAGAGCAATAAATAACAAATTTCTAAGTAGCGCTACTGTAGTTTGTCATCAAGTTCCTCATAAAAAATCGGAAGTCACTCAAGTTCCTTGATTCTAACAAAAAAGTTCAAACATCTGCACCCGGAACAAAATTTTCCATGCCTAAAACAAACTTATAAACATATCCACATTACTATAAGCACCTTTAGTAACTTCAGGAATCAAATGAATAGCCATACTTTTTCCCTTACGTAATAATCACTGGATAACTCCGCCTTTGTTTTATTCCTGTGTGGCATTGTTACAATTGAAGGAAATTAACTCAACCTGATGACGACTTTTAAGAAAAAAATTTTATGTCAAAGTGTTTTGGAGAATTGGAGAAAATGGGCATTCTTTCAAGATTTTCAAATTTTCTGCATGATTTTTTGACGTAAGAAGAGAAATTAACTTGGCTTTGTTAGAGCAGAAATGATTCTTATAAAACCATTATTGCTTGCTTTGGAAGCACAAAGAGGAAAATTTTTGCAGAATTTATATGAAAGCAAAACTAATGATTTTTACAAATTTTTGGAAAAAGTACCTCTGTCAAAAAATCAAGGCATATTCAAAAAAATTGGTACTTATGCACTATCCCCCGCCCCAAGCTGAAAACAAAAAAAAATCAATTTTCACCATTTTTTCAACACCCCAAACAATTTTTTAACATTTTTAACAATTTTTTTAATTTTTAACTTTTTTCTAAAAATTTTTCAATTTTGGATATACCTAATACCATACATGGACAGCCCCCAGGTGGACTTTTTAAAAAAATCCACAACCCTCATTTGGTCCCCCTCCCGATGGGGTAAAAAAAAGCGACCAAAAAAAGATTGACAAGTTTAAAAAATATTTTTTCCCCAAAAATAAATATGCTGCTCCAAGCAAACTACTTTTAGACTATCAATCCTCAATTTTTCAGCCTTCTAACCCACATCCTACACCCCCCCCCAACCCCGACCCACAACCCCTCAGGTGAAAAACCTGGGGTCACCTGGGGCGTGCCCATGTATGCCTAATATGGTACTAAGTTGAATTCGGTCAAAACAGGTTCTAATCATCTCATCTTGCGAGTTATGAATTAAAAACGCAAAAAAATGTTGGGTCGAATGTTTTTGACCACTTTTGACTATGTTTTTGCCTACCCTTTTGACCTGCAGCCGATAGGTGCCTAACTACGGGGGGTGAGGGCCCCCATTTACGCGGTTGGTCCAAATTTTTATTACGGTGAGGACCCCAAATTACGAGGTTGGTCCAATTTTTCCAAAATTTTCAAAAAAAAACATAGGGGGAATCCTTATGTTTTTTTAAAAACTTTTTAAAATTTTTCGCTCACGACGAGGTTAGGGGGGGGGGGGGTCACCCCCCCCCCCATTGGTCAGCCGTGCTGCAGCCTAAGGTAACAATAGGATGACACGCCCAAAATTGTGAAAAAAATAAAAAATTTGAAAAAAATTGAAAAATTGTTAAAAATTGTTTGGGGTGTTGAAAAAAATGGTGAAAAATTGATTTTTTTGTTTTCAGCTGGGAGGGGAATTCTGCATAAATTTACGCAGAATCCCCCTAGGAAGAGATAGTGCAAAAATTTATGCAGAATCCCCTCCCCCCTATATTATGCACTATCCCCCCTTAAGTCTAGGGGGGGGGGGGGATAGTGCATAAGTACCAAAAACTTTCTTCACTTAAATCTCAAAAATACTAGCACAAAGAACTTTTTCTTTCATTTCTCTTAAAATTGTTGCGATTTCTCCTCCGATAATAAATGGCAACTTTTCTCCTTATTCAATGATGGATATCTTTGACCTCACCTTGTTCCTTCCTTGAGATATTTTTAAGCTTACGTCAAAGTGGCCCGATATTCCCAAGCAGAGTGCTCAATTTCAGCTAAATTTTTCATCAATCAAGCTAAAGTAAACATTTGGACTAGGCGGCTCATTTTCTCCTTGTCGACGCCTTGTTTCAATGAAATTTATCACTCGGACAGGTGTCACTACTGGAAGATTGGAGTTTTTATGTCGAAAAAAAGTCCACAAATTTCTGGAGGTTATTAATAAAATATTTTATGGGAAAATTTTTCCGAAATTTGTTTGCCTACTTCCTTATTTGCAACAGTCAACATAAAGGTAGAATGTCAAAAAAATGAATTTAATTATTGAGAAAAAATTCTTCTACCAAAAATTAAGAAATCTGCTTATAGAACCTATCAAGTAAAGTTTCCAACTTTACTATATGTATTTCAATATTTTATTTTTAATGAGTTCAAAAAAATTTTTACCATAGTATTAATTTTTTAAATGCACAAATGCTNATCAAGTAAAGTTTCCAACTTTACTATATGTATTTCAATATTTTATTTTTAATGAGTTCAAAAAAATTTTTACCATAATATTAATTTTTTAAATGCACAAATGCTAATATTTAAAAAAGTTAATTATTTGTTGCTTTATTTATGTTTAGATGTATGTAATAAAATTTTTCGCGCCTTTGGCGCATCAGGGGGAGCTGAAGCACCCTGGCTTGTGGCTTTATATTCTAGTATGTGTCTTCATAGTCTAGTGGTAGAATACCGGACTAACCAGGGCAGCAGGACATATGTTAACCAAATGTTTCAGGGAGCTGTTTCAACGGACTTGTTTCAACCGATTTGTTTCAATGGAGTGTGTCAACAATGTGACACCCTATAACTTTAACAGATCAACGTTTCATGCCTTCAAATTTGCGTCGACTCCTGTGTGGCGCAAATTTGGAAGCATGAAACGTTGATCTGTTAAAGTTATAGCGTGTCACATGGTTGACACATGTCCATTGAAACAAATCGGTTGAAACGTTCCATTGAAACAAATCGGTTGAAACAAGTCCGTTGAAACAGCTCCCTGAAACATTTTGGTTAACATATGTCCTGCTGCCCTAACCAATCCAGAAGCCCTGGTTTGATTCCTGGTGGAGTCATAGTCCCTTGCCTCGATGTAGCACTTTAGTCGGGTAACCGCGCTCTTATTCCCCATAATATTGCTGTAACGGCGTTTGGGGTTGAGCACTTCCTCTTATGGGAGCATGGTTTTTTTACCTAACTGCTTGATAACACACACTAGGTTTGGGGGGAGTAAATTTTTTTAGGTATTATTTCATGTTTATTATGAATGCATAATAAATATATGCATGTATTATTTTAATAAATATATGCATGCATATATGCATGTATTATGGTTCAATATAGGTTTCCAAAATTTGCAAATATGCCATATCCGATCATATTTCATATGTTCTTAATAACTTCCGAAACACACATTCGAATGACTTCCTTTCTTATGAGCTTGGCCAAAAGAAGAAAATATAAAAAAATTTTAAATTGTTATGTAAACATAAATTTGCATTCCGATGAACAAAAAAGAGCAATATACAAAGTAAGGGTAACAAAATAAATGCAAAACATTTATTTATATGTTGTAATCAGTAGAATGTGGCTTTATTTTCTTAATAAAATATTTATTTTTTAATAAGTTCGAAAAAATTCCAAACACAATGCTAATTTTTTATTCAAAAAATTAATTGAAGATTGCTTATGATCAAAAATGAAAACCGCATAAAACATTGCCGCCTAGAGAAAAAACCACTCATGGTGAAGTGGTAAGCGTCTTGATTTGTAACAAATTGTCAAGAGTTCGATCTTCCATAGCAATTTTTTTTGTCTAATTCAAAAAGTGGAGAGGCAAAATACGGTCGAGAGTTCGAGAAAACTTTTTTGATGATCAAAAAAGTTGTTAAAGGAAAAGCCCCTCTCCCATGGTCGTAGATTTTTTGCCTTTATTTTCCCTTTGAAAAATTACCATTGAGTCATATGGCTGAAGCTTCGATCTCACCAACTTCAAAAATATAAAGGTGCAAAAAGTTTTCTCCCCTAGCGGGATCGAACCCTCGACAATGTAAAGGGTGATCCAGATGAATATAAAATGAAATTCTGTGTATTGAAGCGAAAACCTGAATTTTTTCCGGGATTTTGGGGGGGGGACTACCGTTTTTCGATGCGCTCTAAAAAGTGGCGTTGTTATTTTTCAAAAATTCCTTGAGGAAAAAATTCAAGTTTTCGCTTCAAGAAACAGATAGAGCTCGTCTACATGGGGGGGGGGGCCACCCACGTGATTTTTTTTCAAAAAATTTTCTTCTGATTTTCTTCTAAAAACCGACCTTTTAGGGTAATTTCTAAGCGAAAAATCGATTGCGCACATTCCCAAAGCGTGAAAATGCTTCCTTGACTCTAATTCAGGGAAATGAGTGTTTTTTATTGAAGCGAAAATATGAAAATTTTGAATTTTTCTTCTAAAATCATCGTTCTAAGGGTTATTTTATGCGAGAAATCGATTCAGAGCATCACCGAAGCGTTACGGTAGAAACATAATTTTTCAAGGACGATGGTCAAGGATGCATTTTGGCGCTTCAGGGATGCGCTGAATCGATTTCTCGCATAAAATAACCCTTAGAACGATGATTTTAGAAGAAAAATCCAAAATTTTCATATTTTCGCTTAATACAAAACACTCATTTCCCTGAATCAGGGTCAAGGAAGCATTTTCACGCTTCGGGAATGCGCGCAATCGATTTTTCGCCTAGAAATTATCCTAAAAAGTCGGTTTTTAGAAGAAAATCGGAAAAAATTTTTTTTGAAAAAAATCATGTGGGTGGCCCCCCCCCCCCTATGTAGACGAGCTCCCACAGACTTATTTAAAAAGCATGAAAATATTTTAAAGATAAAATCGGTCTCGTGATTAGCAACTTACAAAAAAATATGAAAGTCTTTTCCGTATGCCGAGATATCGAATTTTATTTCATTTTATATTCATCTGGATCACCCTGTACACGATGGGGGGAAAGTATGGGCAAAAGTGGCGAAAAATGTAAAACATGGGAGTATATTCGTCTGGGTCACCCTGTATCTTTTGAGATCAAACAACTTGCCATTCGACTGAAACACTTTTTAAGTAATTCTTGTTTATTTGACGTCATGTTGTGGTCAAGAACTGACCGCTCATTGTCCCACGCAAACTTTAACGTCTATAAAAATTGCCTAGGGGCGAAAAAACGCATTATTCGCCGAATATGCTCGACCCAAGAGGAAATTGATCGAGATCTTCGGATTGGAAAATTAGTTTAAAAGCGCATTCATGTGATAAGAAAGAAGAAAAATTTTCATTTAACCTAGTTTTGTGAAATCATTTCTTGAACCATTTCTTAAAGAAACCATTTCTTGACATCTCTTTTTTGTTTTCCGTTTTATCAATCTTTTACTAAATTCTGCAATAAAAATTTAGAATGTCCCAATATTTGTTATTCCTCTTGGTCCTCTTAGCCATTATCCAACTTTCAATCCAATATGGCCACCATTGGGGTGGTGGTTGGGGTCGCGGTTGGGGTGGTGGTTATGGTGGATATGGTGAATTTAAAATTTTTGGAAATAATATAATTTATGCTTTAGGTTATCGTCCTTGGGGATACGGTGGTTATGGAGGATATCCTGGCTATGGATATGGATACCCTGGATATAATTATTATGGTTGGGGCAAGAAATAAAGGATACTGCTTGTTTTAAGATGACAAAACCTTTCAATTTATAATAACTGCTTTTAATAATATATTGTTAAATTTTTATTTTGATTACGTGCAATAAAATTATTTAGTATTGAAAGGCCAAGCGCTAACGAGAGGTGAGCGTGAAATTCTCCCCTCCGAGTGATTTATATACACTCACCTCTTTACTCAAAAACTCTCTAAGAAATCTAATAGGGATTAGCTTTTTTTCCGAGCTAATTATCATTTTGAATTATTACCTCCCAAAAGGAAGGCGTCCAAAAATTGAGATAAACTCATAAGCGTCCCCCTGCACGGAAATCTTTAGTAAAAGGCGAAAGATTTTCTCGCATGAATGCAGAGGAACCAGAGATACATCATTTATTTATTGTAAAACGTCATGATGCAAAGTTTTTACCCGATGATAAGTTCGAAAGAGACGCTAGACATCGAGGGAATTCTTATTTTTGTCTTATTAAATAGTTTAAAAAAAGATAATTGATATCTCATTCACTTCATCCAATCTCATTTTTTTAAAAATTTTTAAGCAAAAAAAATTTGTAAGATTTGTGAAAAGATTTTTCTCAAAAATGTTTGTTTAAAAAATAATAATTTTCTAGTTTGTAGCTTTCATACAATCAATCATTTTTTCTAAATTAATCAATAAAATATCGTTAAATTTCTTCGTTGTCTAGCCTTACAGTCGAACTTATTAACAAGAAAAAACTAAGCACAAAGACCATCTGCTATTCATTAATCTATTCGAAATCGTACTTCACAGGATCATTTCTGTAGTGCGTTTTCAGACCTTAGGTCACATTCCTACACCACGAGGATCTGCGATGATCGAGGTGTAGCAGCTTGTTCGGAGCGTGAAGCTCGTCTAGTCTATCTATTGGCTAGATTGGACGTTGATGACCGCGGGTTGGTTCTTTCGGGAATCGATCTATGGATGAGCTGCTTGCTGAGCAGATTTTTGAAACCCAGTAATGGGAATTAACCTATAAGCTTAAAATTAGCGAAATATTTTTTCAAACCACTTTAATAGGACCCCCTTACTCCCCCTAAAATTCTTTAAGCTGACCTTCTCCCAAAATAGCGTTAAAAGACAGTATGAGTTCATGATTGAGTTAGACATAATAGAAATTTTCAATTTAAGACGGAGTTTCTAAGAGAATCGAGCTTCCTCTGGCACATTGGGATTTTGTACCATAATGTTGTAGTACTACGAGAATTATGTACAGCTGTAAAAAAATTTCCCTCTGGAACGCTAAAAAAATTGGTTTTTGAGGGCTCTGAAGTTGGTGGGTAGCCCTCCCATAAAAATCGCTAAATCTCCACTATTTCAACGCGGGGTACTTATTGCACTCCCCCCCCCTAGAGAGGGGGAGTGTATATGATATTTGGTTGTTTTGATGTCTGACATCTTTGAAAATTAGACAAAGATGTTTTTGACCTCAAGAGCAACCCAAAATGTTCAACAAAAAATTATGTGAAAAAAATCATCGTTTAGCCTCATTTTCGAACTTATTTAAAACTAATTGATAGATAAATAAATAAACATGATAGATATAAGAAATTATTTAATACAAATGCCAAATGATGATATGTAACGGGCGGTCATATAAATTCTTGCTGATACGTTATATAGCTGAGGCATTGATTTAAAAAATCTTTTAAAAAAATTTATTGATTTTTCATTGTTGTTTTCATTATCAGGGGTCTATTTTTAGTATGGTTGAAATGAATTTTTGCAACAAAAAATACAATATCGAATAAGAGTATTAAAACCCCATAAAAATCGCTAAATCTCCACTATTTCAACGCGGGGTACTTATGCACTCCCTCCTCCCTAGGGGAGGGAGATTCTGCATAAATTTATTCAGAATCCCCCAGGCTGAAAACAAAAAAAAATCAATTTTTCACCATTTTTTTCAACACCCCAAACAATTTTTTTAAACTTTTTTCAAATTTATTCAATTTTTCACAATTTAAAAAATTTTTAACTTTAAAAAAATTGTTTCAATTTTTGACCTGCAGCCTAAGATCACATGATTCAAGGTCTTAGCGGCAACTCAAAAACTACAAAGGCTTGGGAAATAGTTTTGGTGTCATTGGAAAGGGCAACGATGGGCAATAAAAACGTGCTTTAAATTGTAGGAAACGCATTTATAGAAAAAAGTTATGATAGAAATACTAAAATGGTCCGGATGACGATTTTTGCCAAACATGACCCTCGATTTCTCCACAAGTAGTATGAAGGTACGGGACCTAATTTTTATGTTTTTGTTAATCACTCACTAGGTACTTAAAAATAATATAAGCTTCAAGTTTGTGGCGGCACTTTTTGGCGTACTTCCACTCATAGATGTTCACGCATCCAGGGTAAGGAATCGATTTACGAGGTTGTTTCTGTAAAAAATGAATTTCAGTTCTCAAATACGAAGATAGTCATAGAAAAATGGTTATAAAGTTTAAAAAACTTGAAGAAAATTTAACAACTTCGTAATTTTTGCTGAATAACTTCGTTCATTTTGCGAAACTTTGTTAATTTTTTAACGAAGTCAATTGAAAAAAAACTAGTTTTCGGGTCCCAAATACGAAGTTGGTACCTAATTTTTGACCCATTACGACGAAGTTAGGAAGAGTGACACCCTCCCATTGGGCAGGCATGCTTCCACCCCCTCAGGCACTATAACTTTCGCCACAGCAACTTTTGCCACGTAACTTTCGCCACATTGCCACAAAACTATAACTTTCGCCACAACAACTTTCTCAATTAGTCTAAATTAATATGTTTATTGACACGAAAGTGGCGAAAGTTAGTGTGGCGAAATTCGTGGCGAAAGTTATAGTGCCCCCCCCCCCTCAGGAGCTATCCGCGATATTTCATGATATTGCCTCTTAATAATTTTCATGTTAAAAAATAAACTTTATCTATGCTGTATATGTACGACGAATCTCTTATAGTCAAAAATTGCACATACACATTTTTTACACTGACAATATACAAAAATCAATATTTAAATTCCTTCATTTCATTCATATCCGATTCCTGTAATCGTCTCCTTTTTAGGTTTTCTTCCATTCTTTGCCGATCTTTTTTATTCATGAATTGCATTTCTACTTCATCCAGATTTAGGCCTAAATAATTGTGGTTAAAATAGAGAAAAGCGATTACCTTTTGTTTCAGGGACAACAAAAATAAATAGAGCCAATCCAATCGCTGTAACACCAGCATATAAGAAAAATGCACCTAAAAGTAAAAAATTTGAACCTGTTGTATGAAAATTCAAAAATTTCTTTTTTGTCTAACTCATTTTTGAACTTATCAAAAAGAATATTAAATAAGTTAAATAAAAATGCATAATTGTATGACGAACAAGAAAGCTTTATACGGATAGTTTTTGATTCCTTGTGTTTTCAAAAGGCAAAAAATATCTTCCAAAATAGATTTTTCTTATTTAACCTACCATATTTAGAAATAGCCTGACTCAAACTCAAAAATGTCAATGAGATCAACAAGTTAAACATCCAATTGGTAAATGTCGATAAAGCAACACAAGTTCCACGAGCCCATAATGGGTAGAATTCTGAGTTTAGAACCCATGGAAGTGGAGCATAACCTAAAAAAATTATAAATATAAAAAGCCGGTTTCTGTATCCGTTCGTCCGCACGTCCGTCCGTACATACGTCCGAAACGACGAGACCTCAGGAACGTTAAATCGGATTGAAATGCGGTCTTTTTTAAAAGTTATTAGATAGGGGGTAGGTTGTAGGAAACAAAAAAAATTGGGGGTACCCCTAAAAAAATTTAAAAATTAAGGAAAAAAATTACCCCCTAACAATTGAAAAATATGTGAAGTTCAAAATGACTCCAAATCGGCTAATTTTTTGTACTCTTGGGTTCTCAAACAAGACCCTCCTCCTCCTAACTTGGAACTAGCTACGCCCTGGGTCACTTCACACCAGTGACGTAGCCAGAAATTTTTTAAGGGGGGGGGGGTACCAAGCAGTCATGGAACGTAAACCGTAATTATGGAATTTTTTTAATTTAGTATTTTCATTACGTTCCACCACTGGTACCAAGCCCGTAAGGGGGGGGGGGTACCAAGACTTTTTTCTAAAAAAATCAAGGACGGACCCTTATGTTTTCGGCCCGTAAGGTGGCGGGGGTACCGGTACCCTTGGTATCCCCTCCCCTGTGGCTACGCCACTGCTTCACACATATCACTTATCATACCCGAAGAAAAACAAGCCAAATAGATAACCATAATAATGATCGGTAACGCCGTATATTTCGTATTGCAATAGCTGTCAGCCCACTCATATGTCACCCCTGTGCCGTTAATATTAACACTGTGGGTTGTATTGGTTTCTCCACTGGTATCGGTTTTGCAGTAGCCGGTCGAAGATTGAACGTCGGAATTGTTGCTGCTAACTGGCAGGCAATATCCACTTTTGCGTTCATAACCGTCTTGATAACAAAATCCACATTTTTCGTCGGTTACACAGAAATCACAGTTGCTAAATGATGGTGTGNAGGCAATATCCACTTTTGCGTTCATAACCGTCTTGATAACAAAATCCACATTTTTCGTCGGTTACACAGAAATCACAGTTGCTAAATGATAGTGTGTAATTTTTGTTAAATTTCACCCATTTTTTACAGAATTTTTGAATCTAGTAGGGTATGAAAAAAATCTTGAAAATTTTCAAAATAGAATAAACATTCTCAAAATTTATTATTTATAATTTTAAACAAAAACTTTTTAATGAGTTCTAAAAATTTGAAGACAATGTGATTTTTTATATTAAAGTTTTTATGTTAATTTTCTTTTTAAAAATGTTTTTTATTCAAAAATGAGATTCGATTGTGGAAAAAATTACACCATTTTTTAAATACAGTCAAAAATATAAGCGTTCTCCCTCCATTTCGATATAAGCCACCCGAAAAAAATTCCAACGAAAGCAATCCAGGTCAATATGAGTTCATGATTGGGTTAGACATAATAGAAATTTTGCATTTTCATAAAATTTTAAATTGAAAATGTAAAATTCTATTATGTCTAACTCAATCATGAACTAATAATGACTATCGCTAATCTTTACAAAAAACTTGAATAAGCGCTCCCCCTACCATTTCGAGCGCACGACTCTAGGGAGCACTTATATCGAGATTTGACTGTATAACTAGGGTTGCATTTTTGATCGGTCAAATGACTTCAATTGACCAATAGCAAAAGATCATTTCACTAAGTTTTTGCTCTTTGATAAGTTCGACAGAAAGGCCAGACAAAGAACTTTTTTTTGACGATTTCGAGCAAAAAAGAATTTGACCGTCAATTGACCTCATTTGAAGTTATAACGGTTAATTGACATTTGACCGATCCGGTCAATTTACCACGATTCAACCCTAAAGGTTTTCAAAAATTTGTTTTTGTTGTTAATTGGATTCTTTAAATATTTATAATTTTAATATATATCCTTATAACAATAATTTTTGATGAGTTCAAAAAATTCTCAGATTTTATTCTAATTTTTTCTTTAAGAAATTATTTAATGAATTTTTAGCTCAAAATTTGCTAAAATTTTAAGAAAAATCTTGATAACATACCTATAGCTATTACATGAACTAAAATGGCTAACGCTGTCATTAAAATAATCACCACTATTTGGAGTTTGTTTGAGAATACTGGCAGAATCTTTGTTTATGAGCAGAAATCCACCTCCCATCAAAATCAAACTTATAAGAACTCCAATTATACTGCCAATCAAGAGAATTCTTCGACCAAATCTTTCGATTAGATATAGGGGGATAAAGGTCGCGATACAGTTAACAGCTAAATTTGAAGAGTTTGATATTTATCTCTACTCTTCATCACTCATCCCTCAAAGAGTGAGGCATTTTACATAAAAATGATGCAGAATCCATCATGGTACTAGTATGATCTAGTGGCTCACACCAAAAAATGTTTCATTTTTTCAACCAAGATCATTATTTTTTTCACAAAATTGTCATTTTCTGAAGATTTTTTCCTTAAAACTGCAATTATTCAGCTTAAAACATAAAAAATGACAATGCTTGGTGAAAAATTGAAAACTTTTGGTTGGGGCGCCACATCATACTATACCCCTATCCATACATGCACAAGGGAGGGGGGAGGTGCATCACCCCCTCAATTCGTCGTATCGAGGAAAAAATTAAGGATCAATTAGTATTTTGGTGAAGTTGAACTCGTGGTGTTTTAAATTTTTTTGGCGACCTTTTTTTTGGTCGTCACTCGGCATCCAGTGAGGGGGGAGGCGGCGATCAATTCATATTCGACCAACCTGTACCCCCATGCTTGTGCATGTATGCCCCTATCCATCTTGTGTTAGATGGATGGGTTTATATTTTTTGTTGTTGCAAAAATATATAAGTTTAATTACATGCTGTGCCAACAGAGATCCAAATTGTGGTATGGTCATCTTTTACACCAGCTGATTTGATGATAGTACCGGTATAGTACCTAAAATTTCTTGTAAAGATTTTTGAAGTGTTTTTCTATTACTCCGTTTTCCGCTGAAAGTTTAAAAAAGTGGGTACTACATAGTGCAGTGGATAAAGAAGCCGACCTTTCGATCTGGCAAGTTAAGCAACGATGGACCCACAGGTTCGATCTCAAAAGGGCAAAATTTTGAATTACTTTGAAGTTTTCAAAGTCGATTTTCTTCACCTTAACAAAATGTTATAAATTTAATTTGTTTATGAAAATACAGAGCTTTAGTCCCTCTAACACATGCAAAAAACCGTACGGTTTTTTGCATGTGTTAGAGGGACTACAGCTCTATATTTTCATACAAAAATTAAATTTCTAACATTTTATTAAGGTGAAGAAAATCGACTTTGAAAACTTCAAAGTAATTTTTGACAATGTTAGGATCAACGGATTTCGAAAATTTTTATCAACACTTATTCGGCCATTGTTCAGCTACAATTTAAAAAAGACCGCATAGAAATTCGTTAGAGGGGGTGCGAGAACGACTAAAAACATTGATCTTGCAGACCAAAATAAACGCTCTGTATCTATCATACTATCAAATCCTGTGAAAATTTTTGGGTACCTTTTCTTCGGAAGGTAAAAAATTTAATGCTTAAAATCAACCGCTTACATTATTGTGTTGATCCCAGAAAATTGCTGAAAGCATTGTAACGCACATCCTATAATCAACGCTTTTCTGACATGAGGTGTTGTCAATACTCTTCCTAGCACAAAACCACCTCCTAAAATATAGATTTATTTATGTACGCAAAAATTCGTTCTCCTCCATTCGGTACGTGTGCAGGATTTGGTCACTGGATAGGGGCTGAACCTTTAAAATTAAAAAAATCCCAAAAAATCATGAGGAGAGGGGAGGGGTGACGTTAAAATTTCCACCGGGATCCATCGCATTTCCAGACTCTTCTTTCAGTGCGATATTCAGTGCAGGGGCTGAGGACCTCATGCCTCTGGCTTCGTCCCCATCTTCATCCATAAAAGAAGTTGCAGGAGGGGGTGGTGCTAAATTTTCCATCTTTTACCTCCATGCTCAGCCTTTTCTCGTTCTTGCTGCTCATGTGACAGTTTTATCTCTTCCATTTCGTAATCTATCCATTCTTCATCACCGTTGTAAATTTTTTTTAAAACCTGAAAAATTTGTAAAAATATTTTTTAATGATTTGTTACAAATTACATCTCTACAAGCTTGAGATCCCCCATGTTCGTATAAAAATCTGGGACTTTCTGGTAGAAATAAGAACCCGATAAATTGGATTGCAGCTGGGACGGCGGCGAAGCCGAACATTAGTCTAAAGAAATGTCTTGTTGTATTATATTTTAGCTGTTGATCATAAGCTGTTAGAATTTAGGGTTAATAAGCGAATAGGTTGCATAAAAAAGATGACCGGATGTGGATTGGGAGGGAGGTGGTCTATTACTATAAATTTAATATATCAACATATTTCTTAAAGGACCAGTCCAGAAATTTACAACCATACGAAAAAATGATATATTCGAAAAGATCATGAAAAATGGAGCATTTTTTGTTTTTACGGCATGCTCTGAATCGTTGTAGTTTTCGAGATAATTACCTTTGAAATTTATTACAAGCTCTTCGTTGTAATACACAAACTTTTTTGAATTTTTTGTGGAAAAATCGATTTTTGCATCGATTTTTTAAATTTTTATAAAATGAACATTGTAGCAATTTTTTATAGTTAAATGAGACGAACAAAATGACACCAAAATTATCCAATTTGAACATTGTTTTGGGTTATTGAAACGAAAACATGAATCAGGGTTTTCGTTTCAATAACCCAAAACAATGTTTAAATTGGATAATTTTGGTGTAATTTTGTTCGTCTCGTTTAGCTATATAAAATTGCTACAATGTTCATTTTATGAAAATTTAAGAAATCGATGCAAAATCGATTTTTCCACAAAAATTCATAAAAGTTTGTGTATTACAACGAAGAGCTTGTACACAAATTCAAATTTCAAATGCAATTATCTCGAAAACTACAACGATTCAGAACATGCTGTAAAAACAAAAAATGCTCCATTTTCATGATCTTTCCGAATATATCATTTTTTCATATGGTTGTAAATTACTGGACTGTCCTTTAAGTTCGAAAAAATGTTAGGCTAAGGTTAAATTTTTTCAGTTTTTTTTTCAAAATGACTCAAATTTTTTTACTCGTTACAAAAAATAGAATTTTCGTCTTTTTTCTGTCTATGCCACATACCTCCAGGCAATTCTAATAGGATCAGTATAAGCAAAGAAAGCAGCAAAAAGGTTAGCAGAACTCAACCCTAAGCTAATCATCATTTGAAAGCTTGTAACAAGTTTGCCTCGAATGTGTGAAGGTGATGCCTCACAAACATAAATTGGGATAATCATAGAAGCAAAGCCTAAAAAGATGTTATTCACGGACATAGATTCAAGTGTTAATGACAAGTATAGGGTTAAGCAATAGCATAATTGTTAAACAGAAGCGTATATGCAAATATGTTCAGACATAGGTGGATTTTGGACCCAAAATCTCATGCATGCTGATTAAAAAACACCAAATTTTTCACTTTCTCAACTTTTGGCATTATTTTTAACCAGGATGCGATGAGCCCTGGGTACTTTAATCATAAAAAATGAGCCTTTTCAGGTCTATGTTAGACATAACGTGACACAAAAAAGACATAACATTAAAAAAGACACAAAACACAAGCCTAAGCTAAGGTTGGTGGAAGAATGCCCATTTTTAGGGGTCACACTTACCGCCACCCTAAATTTTCAGGGTCAATGTATGATAAACCACCCGCTATAATGTTAGCGGCAACAAGCCCAAAAGTAATCATAAACTGAAATCCTGTTACTAGCCGGCCTCTAATATTTGCTGGTGATGCTTCACTCACATAAATTGGTACTATCATTGAGGCAAATCCTAAAGTTTGTGCAAATGAAAAAAGTGTTCTAAAAAAGTGAGCGTGAATATGAAGGGCAGTGATGGCCCGTTACATGTTCAGGATGTGGAACCAGAACCGCAAAAAATTTTTAGAATGGGATTGGAACCGAACGGTTTGGGCCATCACTGAGGATAAGGGGGGGGGTGAGGGAATTTTGACTTAAATTTTGTAAAAGTAAATTTTTATATAAAGTAAGGTCTCAAAAATTGAATGAAGCCATTATTATGGAGCATCAAAATTCTGTATTTAAATATTAATTTAATATTTTTGATAAGTTCAAAGAAAAGCTAGACAATAAAGAAATTTTTCAAAAATTTTAAACTCGAGTCACATCAAACATTCTTGTTAGTAACAGAAGCAAAACTCATGTTAGTAAGCTAGTTTTTATAGCGCACACTTTTCTTACCGCCAACCTATCTTTGTTGGGTCTATGTATGAAAAAACGCCAGAAAAAACATTGGCAGCTACGAGGCCAAATGTGATCATGAATTGAAATCCTGTGACTAAAAACCCGCGAATATTTGCAGGCGAAGCCTCGCTAACATAAACTGGTACTATCATGGAGGCAAAACCTAAAGTTTTAATGATTTTTTAGAAATTGAGATTTGTCAAAAGTTACCCATTATGGGCTTTTAAATCATTTTTTTATATTTACAATGTGCCTCAAAAAGATGGTAATTTTGCGCGATATATCTATCCGTATTAATATTTGAACTTTACCCAAAGGACTTTCAAAAATTTACCAAAATTAGTCCAATTGTGTTATGAAATTTAAAGGTATAGGGCCAAAATGGGCTCATTAAGGCATGACTATACTTTTATCGTCACTACCTCCGTTTTCTGACCTGCTGAATCCAAAAATGACGATGAAAAATTCTGAAAACCTCATCCTCATGCCTAAAAATCGTATGAAAATGGGTATACATGGCCATTTTAGCTCTATTTTAGAGCATTTTGGGTTAAAAATCACCTAAAAATAATTTCTTTTACGGGAAAATTGCATAATTTACTGTTTTCCACCATACCCGACAACTTCCAGCGGTTTTTAGAAAAATTTTTGAAAATAGGCCTAACAGAATTTTGAGAATCATATTTAGTAGTAAAAGATAAACAAAAAGTAGTCATAATAATGATTTTTATGAAACACGAGAAATCCGACTGTAAATAATAAGCACACTGAAAATGTTACTCACCTATAGCAAAACCTAGTAAAATTCTTCCGATTAAAAGAACCCATTTATCAAAAGCCACCCCGCAAATCAGAGCACCAATCGTAAAAATAATACTAGCTCCAACAATAATTTTCTTCCTTCCAAAGTGATCTGAAGAGACACCGGCAACAAGTGAACCGATTCCTGCGACACCTGAAAATTTGAATGATATATTTTTATGAGTAAAAATTAGCATTGTATCTGACAAAATTTTGAACTCATCAAAGATGTTTTTTAACCCCTTAGTGCCGACTATATGAAGCCGCGGTTTTTTCCAAGAAAATTTATTTTCCGTAAGAATAAATTATTCTAACGCCAAAAAGTTAAAAAATTTTTCCAATGTTCCCTTAAAGGGGGATCCGAAATAGGGTCGAGTAGAAAATTTTTTTAACAATCTTTAGGGGTAATTTTATGCGAGGACTCGATTGCGCGCATTCCCGAACCGTAAAAATGCTTCCTTAACCCTGACTCAGGGAAAGGATACGTATTTCAAAAGCATAGTGTTAGACATACCAGGGGTTACAGAAACAATAATTTCTTTCCAAACATCATCCATGGGTTTCATGCCATTATTTTTTGGTACATATAACATTGCTGCCGAGACTATACCGGTATCATAGCCGAATAAAAACCCTCCGATGACAGCCATGGTGGATAACATGTAGATAAAAGATCCAAGCTTGGGTTCATGCTTAGGTTGGGGTATGCCGGATTCAGCAGAAACTACCTGAAAATTACATTTTTTTAAAATTTTAAGTTTAAGTACCAGAAGCCGAGCACTTCGCTCTCGGGGATTGTGACTCTGAGCGGCACTCCGAGGGACGCTCCTCGTTAAAATGTATTAGTTATTACTAATATTTTAAAAAATTAATCCCTGCTATAGCTAATCTTTTTTTCCACCAAAAAATTTTTTGATGGGGTACTTCCATAAAAGTGGTGTCGATCGTCTTCTCTCATCGTTCCCTACAACTTTTGAAATGGCACTGAGGGTTTAAATTAAACGTTCCCGAGATCGTCCGCCAAACAAGACAGACACACATTATACTTTAATGTACAATAAACTCTCGTGAAGCGGGCCACTCTAGAGAGGGGGAGGGGGCGTTTTCGAATTTTTCAAGGGGGCCCGCTTAACGAGCGTTACTGTATTAGGATTCAACATATTAGTATCAATTAGTACCCTTCAAAAATTTTCAGTTTTTTTATTAAAAAAGGCTTTTTCTAAGGGTTTTCAGCTTAAAAAGACGATTTTTAAGCTGAAATTTCTCAAAAAAAAAATTTTGTGAAAAAAATTCTTGGTCGAAAAGTTGAAAATTTTTGAATGGGATAACCAAATACATAACTCACCGTATTAACTTGCACCATATTCAACTTCTTTTTTATTGTTTGAAATTGTTTAACCTTAATTTTTCAGCTTGATACTTTAATAAATGTCAATAATTTCAAATTTTTCGCGGTAAAAATATTATCGCGTAAGGATCAAATTTATTCTTTGAAAATAATTTCGGCCGTTTTTACATTTCCTTATCGTTTTTACATTCAAAATTATTGTTACCGTTTTTGGAATTTCGAAACATGAAAATGTAGAAGATAAAAATAAAATAGTCAAGTGTCACAAGTGAAAATTTTGTCGATAAGTGGAAATTTGAATCATTTTGAATACAAACAATTAGCCGAATAGGGTATGTTTATAAGGGTTTAAAAAACACCTAATTTTTAAAGAGCACTCTTCCAAAATGAGGTACTTCTGAATTTCAAAATAAAAAAAATAACGACGGGATCGTGTTCTCCATAGCCAAAAACCCCCAAGTACAAAAAATTAGCCGATTTGGAGCTATTATAAAAGTTTTATCCTAAAAATGCCATTTTCTGGAGCTTGGACGACCAACTTCAGAGCATAGGTTATCAAAGGGGTACAGTACCACCACTCATCCTCGGACCTTCCGCCTTTATAGTCATTCATCCATCCATCATGGGGGTTCATGTGCCCCCCCCCCCCCCCCCAATTTATTCATCATATAAATTTTTGAAAAAATCGACCTTTTTTTTGGTCGACAACATATGGCCCCGAGGTAGCTTGTCCCCCCTCCTTGTTCATGTATGCATGTACCCCCCCCCCCCTAAAAGGCCATTCATCCATCCATCCTGAGGGACCGGTGTACTCTCCCTACTGGTGACCTATGCTTCAGAGCCAGAAAAAACTGCCTGATGTCACAAGATTTAGTCCGGAACCAAGCCTAAAACAAAGTATGGGCGTTATAGTAATTTGTAGGGCCAACCGAAGAAATGCGTCGGAACAAGATTTTTTCCTAGAGCCATTTCTTTGAATTTTGTACCTGGATTTGTGCAAAAATTCTAATTTTTCGCCTCCTTTTTCTATAACAAGCCCCCACATACCCTATAAGCAAGTTGTAGCCCGCGTTCTCAGCTTCCCAACGACACCAAGATCATCGAAAATGGATTTACCCTTCAAGAGATATGCTCAAAATACTAAAGTATAAAAATCGTTAAAAAGACCCAACTTTCATAAAGGTCAAAATGGGCATTTTTTAAGGTTTCACGCCACCTCAAAGGCACGTATGTGTTTCTTTTGTGTCCATTTTACATATTCCTAGCTCAGTTCGCCTAGTGTCGCAGGAAGTTCGAACTTTCGAAATATCGCCTCTTAAATTATGATAGTACTTCATTGAAAAATCTCGGCCTCCCGGTACATGATCAAAAAATTAATTTTTTAAAATATTTTTTATGAGGTTGCACTAGTTAGTACAAAATAAATGTCCCGAATCATTTTAGAACAAGGGCCATTTTAAAAAAATGAGATGAAAAAATTGAATTTGACATATTGAATAAAAATACACGTGAAAAAATCTCAAAAATAAACTTATTAGCCCCATCCTTCAGTAAGAATAACAAAAGTAGCTTATTTTAAGAGGAAAAAGGTATTCTAATGGTTCCGCAATCAATTGAATAAACATGATTAATTTTTCTATAAATCAACACAAATAAAATATTTGGCGAATCACTATCGGACGACACCTTTTCAAAAATATAGGCACGCGCGAGAAAACTAGTTTTGTAAACAAGCTACCTTTATGTCATAGGTTATTTTTTGGTCATAAATCATAAAATGAGTAATACTTGTTGTGATCACAAAGATCAAAAATTAGCATTTTGTCTAACATAATTTTAGAACTCGTCAAAGATGGGTTTTTGAAGTTTTTAAGACAATCAAATCAATAAAAAAAGGATAAATATTTTTTTGCGCTGAAAAATAACATTTTTGCGCTAAGAAATACTTTTTTGCGCTAACATATTTGTATGCTTAAAAAAAATATTCCCGGCTTCATTTATACTCTTTCTGGTTGCGGATATATTGCATAATTAGTCAAAAATGTCGATTTGTTTATTTTTGGCATTTTTGACAAATTATGCAATATATCCGCAACCAGAGAGAGTATAAATGAAGCCGGAAATAATTTTTTAAGGTTGGTATTTTTTTGCGCAAAAAATATTTTTTTATGTACAAGTATTATTTTTTGCGCACAAGTCCTAGGCTTAGGCGTAGGCCTAAGCTTAGGCATAGGCTTAAACTTAGGCCTAAGCCTAGGTCTAAGTCTAGGCCTAGGCTTAAGCTTAAGACTAAGCCTAGGTTTAGACCTAGGCCTAAGCCTATTCCTAAGCGTAGGCTTATGCTTAGGCCTTGTGCGCAAAAAAGAATACTTGTACGTAAAAAATATTTGCGCAAAAAAAATATTTTCCATTTTTAAGCATACAAATACGCAAAAAAGTAATTTTTTAGCGCAAAAAAATATTTTTATCGCAAAAAAGATATTTTTTCAGCGCAAAAAAATATTTATCCATAAATAAATCAATTTTTAATAGTCATTTTAAAGGTCTGATTCAAAACTTTAACAATTTTTTCCATAAATTTGTTGAAAAACACATATTTGTTCATTCAAAGGTATTAAATGGCGGGATCATGTCAAAAAACATAAATTGCAGGTCGATTACGGAATAATTAAACGGGAAAGCAGGTTTTTGTACGAATTTGCTAGAAAAAAATCCTGACCAAATTGTCTACCTTGTTTATTGGGTCAATGTTGTTATTGATCTACTACGATCGATCACTAGTTCCTTTTAGATTTTTCCGCTAAGTACTGCAGGGCAAAATCTATTGGACGCAATGGGGTACCGAACCCTTCTAGTACCTGTGATGCCGAACTACTTGGCAGCACGCCGGACCACTACATTATTCAGTGGCGTAATTTCAGGATGGGGGGAGCACTTGAAGATTTTCGATTTCTTCATGTAATTTTTGAAAATAAATCATAAGGGGAAACCATTGGTATTAAAAAATTTTCTGGCCTTTCGGGACGGAAGGGGAAGGAGAGCCTCTCAAAGTCCTCCCCCGTAATTACGAGACGGACACCATGCATCTGAATGGATGAATTTTGACCTTGTAATAGTGTCAACCGCAACAATCAACCAGGAAACAAACAAGAGAAGTTTGGAAAATTGTGAAAATTTAAAATAAGTAAAGTTAAAAAATCTAAAAAATTTTTGGTAAAAATTTCTATTTAGTCTATCATTTTTTTCTTACTCGTTAAAAGTAAATTTAAAACAATTTTTGATAAACAATTCATGAAACCTAAGCCTCACACAATCACCGAAACAAGCATCAACTTTAGGATAGAAAAAATCCTCCAACTAAAATTTCTATTTCAAAATCAATTTTTAATAGCCCGATAGCATTTTTCTACTGCCTAGATCAAAAATCTTTTTTTAATTGACAGAAAACATGTGGTGACTTTTTACATTTAATTGTGTTCACCCAATTAGCCATGTGTTCTCACTGCTGACTCTAATGATGGGTGAATAAAAAATTGCTCATTGTTAGAAAGATTAAACTTGACAAAAAATTTTGAAAGAAAATTGGGAGTTTCCTGAAAATGATTGAGAAGTAAGGAAAAAAATCATAAGGGGAAACCATTGAATATTTTTGTGGGCTGAATAAAAAAAGTAAAATTTTACATTTTGTCTAGCATATTTCTTGAACTTATCAAAAATATTTTTAATAAATTTATAAACCAATGTCAAAAATGGCACCTAATACACTTTTTAGATTGGCTTTAACTTTTTGTATAACTAAAAAGGTTAAAAAATTTTAAAATTACAATTTTATGTTTAAAAAATCTACCAAAGGCATAAAAAATAAGTAGGCAAAAATTATTCAGTTTATAGTTCATTTAAAATGGTCCGAGACTAAAATTTGCTGATAACGCCTATAGCACAAAAATAAATTTGCACATGTGAAGAATGCATGAAAGAAATGCTGATAAGCCGCTTATAATTTACAAAGATAAAATTCTTTGCTTTTTGAATGATGTGATAAAATGGGATGTGTTTTTAGGCCAGAAAGTGAAAAAATATTTACGCCTGGTTCCAGAAACAACCCGAGCGAGCCGCGAGTGGAGGAAAAGCAGCGGACCGCGACCAATGACGTAGGCAGAAGGGTCGGCCGGGGGAGAGGGATTTCACCAAAAAAAGGCCGATTTTTCCCAAAAACATAAGGGAGACCCTTATGTGTAGGGATTTTAATTGATTTTTTGCAGACCCCCCATACTAAGTTGGGGGGCACCTGTCCCCTTGCCTATGCCACTGGCCACGAACTTCTGCCCGTGGCCCACTCGGGTTATTTCTGGAAGCGGGCTAATGCAATAGGCAGGGTTTCTCTTCAGGGAGGGACATAGTATGAAAGAATGAAGACGGTAAAAACAGGGGGATCATTAGGATTTTTTCATTTTATTTAAAGTTAACCTAAAGAAGCAATATCAGAGTATTAATCCTTCCTTATATAATCCATTTCAACCCACAATTCCAAAACTAATCCCCGATCCCGGTAAGATGGCAGGCAACATTAAGTTTTACAAGGTTCGAATCCTCTTAAATAAGTTGGGCACACAGGTTCGATCCCCGGAGGTGTAAAACTTTTGAAGTTCAAAAAATTTTTACAAACAATGGAGCAAAAATTTTTTGCTCCATTGTTTGTAAAAGAATTTTTTTGAAAATAAAAAGTTTTGCCCTAGTGGGATCGAACTTGATGGTCTCAACCATAGGCGTAGCCAAGTGGGAGCTAGGGGGGGGCTTTAGCCCCCCCTGTCGCCAAAAATTTTAAGGAAAAATAAAAAACAACAGGTACCTTATGATTTTTTCAACATTTTTGGTCATTTTACTCGATTAGCCCCCCCTGTCAGAAAATCCTGGCTACGCCTATGGTCTCAACATAGCTTAACTTGCCAGATCGGACGCTTTTTACCGGGGTCGGGGAATTAGTTTTGGAATTGTGGGCTGAAATGGATTATACTAATTTTTGCAAACTCAATGGAGTTAAAATATTTACAAAACATGTTTGTTTAGTGGTGTAAGATAGGTTTTACAATCTTAATCATGCTGCAAAACAGGCTGAGTCACTCGATTTAACAATCTTATTTTCTGTAAGATCAGAAATGAAAAGGCAAGCATAAATCAATAAAACATAATAATAACAGCACGAAATTTATATCATAAAAAAGAAAATATCATTTGGAGAGAAAAACGGAATAAAAATAGGTATAATAGATTTTTGAGAGACAATTTTTTGCCTCTTGAAAACATAAACATCAAAAATTAATCGATAAGATTTTCTTGTTGGTCTAAATTGTGCATTTTTTATTTAGGGTTTTTGAAAATTCTTTTTGATAAGTTCAAAAATGAGTCAGATAAAAAAGACTTATATGTCAATTTTATAGGGGACTGATGAAACGGGCTAAATCGTCGAGTTAGAGATTGATGGAATGGGTTAGGTGTGAACAGTGGCGTAGGCAAGGGGTGGTAGGTGCCCCCCCCCCCAAACGGGGTTATAGCCTATAACCCTGCTTCAACATCGAAATTTCAATCCAGCACTAGTAGGGAGGGGAGGCAACACGGGAAATTGCTACAACTAAAATCGGCTGGATGCCGAAAAACCAAAGGGTCTCTCTTATGTTTTGACAGACCGAAGGACAAAAAACCACAAAGGTCCCCTTCATACAATGGGTGGGGGGGGGAAGTCTAGATCTGGAGCTTTCCTAAAAGTCATCTTCCGTGGGTAATTTTATGCGAGGAATCGATTGCGAGCATTTTATAAACATGATAAAAAATTTCCCTGAATCTGATTCAGGGTTAAGTACAGTCAACTCTCGATATAACAACCCTTCTGCTAGGAAGTTGGCACTAGGAACGAATTTACTATACTGCAAATTAGGTTCCGATCCTAATTTACACGGAACTAGTTCACGGAATCTTATTTACAAGGAACTAATTTACGGATCTAATTTACGAATTTAAAAAGTTATATCAGAAACGTTAAATTTTGCTGATTTTGAGTTCTAGGGGATTTTCGCGGTCGAAAAACACGTTTCCGAGCGATTTGAGCCGCTCCGAGCTCAACCTGACCGAGTTATGGCGATTTATAAATTATATTCCGTAAATAAGATTCTTGTAAATTAGATTCCGTAAATTAAACTCGTAAATTAAATTCGTAAATAAGATCCTTTGTAAATTGGTAAATTAGATTCGTTCCTAGTGCCAGGAAGTTGTTATATCGAGAGTATGTGAAATTGTAAAAAAGTGGGGGAAAATGCCTAGCGGAAAATTGCCTTTGCCCCCCCCCCCCCTAGACACAAAGCGGGTTTCAGTGGGGGGGGGGGAGTCTCAAAAATTAAAAAAAATTATCCTTGGTCCCCCCTTATGTTTTTTCGAAGATTTTCGACAAAAACATAATGGAGGACCAAGGCAATTTTTTTCGAATTTATCAAAATTTCAAAAATTATCGAGGGGTTGGGATGATCGAGGTCGAGAAATCGAGTGTAAAATCCTCAGTTAGTCCAAAAAACTGAAGATCGAAACCAAGGAATCGAGGATCCTTGAGGCCTCGGTCGGTCTCTATTATAGAATACTTGAATGGATGCTCCTCCCTTTAGCTTCTTCCTTTAAATAGTAAATTTATTGATGACTATATCTTATATGATAAGGTCCTCACATAAACTAGAATTCTTGGTAAGTTTTACTCCAAACATAGTCTAACATAACTATAGACTATAAACTAAAGATAATATAATATTCGCTATTAAAACGTTATCATTTCACGGCTGGCCAAAGTGGGTCAAAAATGGGAACACGTGAAATTTTGTTTCATAGAGCTCAAAAAATGCGAACCAAAACCCAGCTCTGCTTTGCACTATATCAAAAATTCCAAAGAACATTCATCCGTGTTCGTCGTATTTGTATGATAAGACGTCAGCATTTAGATATCTAAAATGCTGACGTCTTATCATACCAATACGACTAAAAATGACGAGTTACCTTTGGAATTTTTGATATAGTGCAAAGCAGAGCTGGTTTTTGGTTCCGCATTTTTTTGGGCTATATGATTTTTCGCATACGAACTTTGGCACAACGGATTTTTTTGAAAAATTTCAAAAATTAGTTCACCAATTATGATTTTTCACCAAAATTTTGTATTTTTTCAAAAAAAAGATCATTTTTTCAATTTTCCACTAAAGAATGCCACTTTTTCATCAAAAATAGTCAAATTTTCTCTAATTTTGCTTAAAAATGTGAGACAAATGTTCTTGTAAAGAATGCGCCACATCAAGATCAATTTAGAATAATGTTTTAAATTGTTTTGTATATTAGCGCGAAAACTCTGTTCCTTATTTCATTCTGTCATCTCTTTTCTCAGTTTATTTGTATCTATCGCAAAGTAAATGTTTGATAAGCTTCTTTCTCTAAAGAGCTTCTCCTGCGCCGTTTCTTTATACTTAATTTCCCGGGCAACGTTAAAAAAAGTTGGGCAATAATTTGGTTGGTCGTTGATTGCCAGACAATGCGATCTGGCAAGTTAAGCAACGTTGGGCCCGCGGGTTCGATCCCGCTCGGAGCCAAAATCTTTTTGCAGTGTCCAAAACTGCTAAAAATGTTTGTCTAGGGGTATTTTTATGCGAAGAACACGAATCCGCTGTTATGTTTTCATGAAAAATTTTGTAAAAAATAGAAATTTTAATTTTTACTAAATTAAAAATCGTGATATGAGTTCATGTTTTGAGTTAGACTCAATAGAAAAAAGCTTAACTGTAAGAGTTGCAAATGTAAAATTTCTATTGAATCTAACTCAAAACATGAACTCATTCACGATTTTTAATTTATTAAAAATTAAAATTTCTATTTTTTACAAAAATTTTTCATGAAAAAATAACAGCGGATTCGTGTTCCTCGCATAAAATTACGTCTAGACAAAAATTTTTATCCGTTTTTGGACACAGCAAAAAGAATTGGCTCCTAGCGGGATCGAACCTGCGGGCCCAAGTTGCTTAACTTGCCAGATCGGACGAGATCGCTCTTTACAGGGGTCGGGAAACTTTTTTAGTATTGTGGCTGGAAACAGACTCTATATGGGGTTTTCAATAAATTTTATCGTCAATATGAGTTCAAGATTAAGTTAGACATAATAGAAATTTTGCATTTTCATAAAATTTTAAATTAAAAATGCAAAATTTCTATTATGTCTAACTTAATCATGAACTCATATTGTCTTTTACGCTGATTTGGGGGAGGGTCAGCTTAAAGAAATTTAGGGGGAAGGGAATCCGCTTATAAGGGGGTCAGCTTAAAGGGGTTTGACTGTATGTCTAACTCAATCTCAATCATAAACTCATATTACCATCACTACTCTTTTAAGAAAATCTCGATATAAGCGCTACTCCTCCCTTTCGATATAAGCGCCCCTCCCTAGGGGGCGCTTATATCGAAGGTTTGACTGTGTTGCAATTTCTTTGTCATAAATTTATTACAATAAAATTAATACACTTAAAAATAAACCCGTTAGATATCTAAACCCGATTTATGACAACAACGATATTGAGTAGATCAAAAAGGTTGACAACTTTATATATTTTCTGTCTTTTTTGATCCTATCTTTTTCTATAAAAAGTTTCGCTTAATAAGTTCGAAAATGATGTTAGACTAAAAAAGAAATTTTTTGCAATATTTTCTTTCTTGTCTAACATTATTTTCGAACTTATTAAATGGAATTTTTTTAGGAAAAAAGATATTCTATCGACTGAGAAGATAAAGAATCTTTAGCTTGAAAGGTCAACTAATTTTTGATCTACCCAATATATTCAAACATAGGTCATTGTCTCAACTGATGATTGATCATATAGTTGGAGTTGGAATATGTTTTTGGCATTCACTTTTGAGGAATTTGATGTTGAACTTTCAGATGAAATCTTTGAAGATTTGTCATTTCTAAAAAAGTAAAAATTAGCATTAGATCTAACATACTTTTTGAACTTATCAAAGTATATAATAACAATTTGTTAAAGATGTTTACAAATTTCTATCGAGTTTAATTTGTTTCGATAGTCATTTTTTATGATATAATCATGCAAATATTAAATTTACTTTTTTCCTTGCCTATTTAAAACTTGAGATTCATGCCATAGCCGACTAGTTCCAGTACCATAACCACTTTCTCTTCCACCAATATCCCCTAGTCTTGATCTAGGCATA
>OZJO01007413.1:0-21396 GCA_900406225.1 Acrobeloides nanus
AGTACATAAAAATTTTAAAAAATTGTGAAATATATATAAGTGAGCATAGTAAAAAAGAGGACAGAAAAATATAAAAAAGAGGAATGGCTGATGAATAAATACGAGACTAAATATTCAATGCTTTCAAAAATTGAAAATTTTTTGATGTTTAGAAGGTATCAGGGTGAGCCAAAAAAACGGTACTTTTGCGTTTTTTGGTGAAAAATATTTTCAAAAATCACCTATAAATGGTATTTTCATGCGAGAAATCGATTGCACGCTTTCTCGCATGAAAATACCCTTTATAGGTGATTTTGGAAAAAAATTTTTGCCAAAAAACGCAAAAGTACGATTTTTGGCTCACCCTGTACAATGAGTATCTCCTCTCACTCCTCCCCCCACCTCCATCACCCTTCCTATACTCCTTCTATACATCATTTTTCACAAACAGCACATTTACGACATGAACATCTTTATCGGTTGTGACATGGTTGTTGTTGGAGTGAGCATGGGTAATCCAAAAGCTGCTCCAAAGTTGGGGAGACTAGTCGCAACCGAGGCAGCTGTTGGCATTCCAGAGAGTTGACTCAGGTNGCACATTTACGACATGAACATCTTTATCGGTTGTGACATGGTTGTTGTTGGAGTGAGCATGGGTAATCCAAAAGCTGTTCCAAAGTTGGGGAGACTAGTCGCAACCGAGGCAGCTGTTGGCATTCCAGAGAGTTGACTCAGGTTTAAAAGATTTTGGTGTGGATTCGAAGTGTTGGCTTGGGCAATGAGATTAGCCAAGAGCATCTCTTTGCTGAAAGCTTCTTTTGGGCGGAAAAGGAGATTTTCTTTGATGTCGTTGGGGGTTGTAGTTGGAAGTGGTGGTTGGGCGAGTGGTGGGAATCTGAAAAAAATCATATAATTAGGAGAAAATTCAAATTTTTTCGAAAAATTCTTTTTTCAGAAAATCATATTTTCACATTTTTAAAATCCTTACCCAAAATTGCCAGGCTGATCAATCAAGCCGAATAGTTGTCCCAAAGCAGCATTTTCTGCGACCACATTGCTCACGGCAAACAACGCCGGGATCAGCATCAACAAACTGCTCAGCCTCACCGACGCATCCACCACATTGTGATTTTGACTCAGATAGGTGAACAAAGCTCTGAGAAAGCTATCCCTCGATTCACGGATTCTATCTCTGGACAACACACTCAATCCACATAGATCGGCTTGTAGGAGCACCAATGCTTTCAGAGTGGCAAACTCGGCGCGTTCCACACCGATTCGGCGCAGCGGGGCCAGGAGTTCGTCCAAAATTCTTGTGATGATGGTAGAAATTTCTGGCGAGTAGGCAGTGGATAGTGAAAGTTGGGTGCCATTTGGGAGAACGATGTGGGCTGAGTTCATGGAGCGTTGAAGAGTGGACAAGAGGGAGAATGCATGAGAGCAATGTTTGAGGAGTTGAACCTGAAAATTTTAAAAATTAGGCAAAAATTTTGATTTTTGTCTTGATCAAAAATGCTATTTTTTAAATTTTTTCTCAAAATTTTAAAAATTCGCCAAAAATCAGAGATCTCTAGTGTTTTCAGCAACTTTGGACTTTAGCTACGATAAATAATAAATTTTAATTTTTGGATACAAATATTTTCATTAGAGTCAACTGACCTTGTCGTTAAAAGCTAGCTCCGGAAGCGGGTGTAGCATATTCGCCCAGTGGACGATGTTTGCAATAGACTTTTGCCTTGAGTTTTGGTTTTCCATCTCGTCCATAAATGAGGGATTCTAAAAATTAAAAAATGGAAATTTTGTTTAAAAAAATATTTGTGGATTTATAAACTTATTACAAGAAACAATTTGTTGTAATAGTAAGAAAGGGATAGAGATATAAAAGGCTTAGGCTTAGTTCTAGGCTTAGGCTTAATCCTAGATTTAGGCTTAGGCTTACTTAAAATTATGCTTTTTTGCATGCTTTTTGAATGTTAAAAAATCATTACCTGTCCCGATCTCAACTCAATATCCATCAACATCTCAATCAGCCTCCTCGAAGCTTCTGCCGTGGCAAAATGTGCAGGTGAAACCGATTCATCACTTTCTGAGTGCCTGTCCGGGCTGAGCTGACCAGATCCCGAGCTATATCCTGAAGATCCACTAGAGATTGAACTCTGTAGATGGGGTGGCAAGATACGACGCTTGTTCCTCTTGGTGGAGCCGATTCGGTCACGCTCGTTTTGAATGGCCTCGGGTTTCATGCCGTCGGATAGGCATTTTTGAAAGCGACAATAGCGGCACGCGTTTCGGTGGTCCTTGTCGATGTTGCAGGTCTTGTTGAAGCGACATGTGTATTGGAGGTTCTGCCAGACACTGAAAAAGTGATTTTGTATTTGAATTTTTTATACAATTTTTTGATTTTTTCAATTTTTCATGTATATTTTATAATAACTCTCTTTATGTTTCCAATTTTTCCTTATCAGAAAAATCTTTTTTCCTATACCATTGTTTGAAAAAAAACCGGCCGACACTTCTGCTTTTACGGTGAAAGACCGTTGATCAAAGTCTTATAAGCAAATAAGAAAGTGATAATAATTTTTATTGGCAATTGGGCCCGATGTTTGAATTTCGCAAGAAGGCTACATGGCTACGTGCCTGATAAGCTCCACAGGCACGTATTCTGGCCCTCAAATGTTTTGGTATATGTGCATTGGAAGACAATAACCGGATTCACGTAGCCAAAATACGTAGCCTTGATAAGGGGAGTAGAGGTGTATACGTGTTAGTTTGAAAAGTCATGGGATACGTGAGCGGGTATAAAAAAGCATATAATCAATAAACCAGAGTTCGGAGGTTATCAGAAGGTATTAAGAAAGAGAGTTGAAAGTTAAGATGAGAAAAAAATGACTATGAAAAAATTTCGTAAGAAAATGAAAAATTTAGGGGTGACTCAGTTCGTTTTGAAGGACGAGGAAAAAGTTATGTTTTAGTAACAAAAAGGAGGGGGGGAGGAAATTTCATAATACTCAAGAGACGATCTACAATAGTTTTCCGATTTTTGAGATTTTTCGATTTTGCGAGTTCCACAAAAAGTTTAAAATTTTGATTTTTTTTCAATTTTCAAAAATTTTTCAACCCTACCTTCTGCGAAAAAAGCCTTTGCACCCATTGCAGGCTACAGCACCATAATGTCTACCAATAGCTTTATCACCACATACAACACACAAGTCCATGATTTGACTCGATGATTCTGGAGAAATATCCATTTTTAGCTAGTAAAACGTTGCAGATCAACTCGACTATTTTAGACTGGAAGAATAGTAGACAAAATTCAAAAATAGAAAATATAGTAGGCTATTCTGTTTGCAAGTGACGTCTAAAAATGGAGAAGGTGTACAATTTTTGATGTTTCACAAATAAAATAAACAATAGCACGCAAACTTGGAGGATCGGATGCCCCGCCTTGACATCATATACGTGTAATATAGTAAATTCTTCGACAAGCTTATACTTGAATTACAAGCTTAGACTTGAACTTTTAAACTATGACATTGAGTTGAAAAAATCAGTTCATTAGGTGTATAGAAATTTTCAAAAAGATGCCACAAAATTGTATTTTGAACATTTTGCGATTTTTTAACAAAAATGCAAATTTGAAAAATTTGTTTATTTTTAAAAAATTATCAAAACTCCAAATTTTCTTAGTCACCGAGAGATCTTTGAAACAGTTTGAAAGCTCAAACAACGATAGAATTTCAAAAATTTTTTCACTTTTAATAATTTTAGATGCATGGCTTAATTACTCAAGAAGTCATCAGGTTTTAAGCTCTATTTGAAGCTCTGTAAATCCTATAATTCCTCTCCCCCAATCCCCCAAGAGTTGTTTTCCAACTAACCAAAGTTTATCCTGCTAATAACAAATTCAGCTTCACCACCCTCACATAGGAAACGGATTATACCCAAACTATACTCTGATTAAGCATTAAAAATCCCAATGGCTTTCTAAACAAATTTTTCTAAAAGTTTTCCAAGTTTTGCTTTTTTGATGTTCTCGAAAAACTACAATTTTTGTGACAAATTTCTACTTTTTAGTACACCCAACTATGATTAGAAATGATGAAAAATTCTTCAAAAATTACGAGAAATTACTCAACTAGGCAATTTTTAAGTATTACTAAGAATGATGTTATGACAAATCATCTGAAAAATTTTGTAACAATTTTTGTGGGAATGATATGAAAAAAATGAGTAATTTAGAACCAGAAGAATATTTTTTAAAAGTTTTTATGAAAAAAAACTATTTAAAAACTGGAAAATTTAGAAGTAACAAGATGGCGAGGGGTGAAAAACTAAATGAAAAACATAAAAAGATCTTTTAAGTCAAATAAAAATCTTAAAATCACAAAATCTTATTCAAAATTACACGCAATTTTTGTTCTTTAACAGCTCAAAAACCAAATATAAAGTTCAAGTACGAAAAAATGAGGCTTTTCGGAGAAAAGCCTCATTTGGGAATTGAATTCGAGAAGCCGAGCCGAGCTGAGCCACACTGCTTTTATNATCTCGCTTTCATGACATATTCCCAAATGCACACTGAGAACCAGGAAGTATTTCCAAAAAGAAAAATATGCCATTTGCTCGCGTCCTCACTACATACACACGGCCCAATGATCCAGAAAATCCTCCTTTTCCGAGATTCTTGTCCACGTCCGAAGTGAGCATTCAAAGACTAGCTGGCCGGAACAAGGAAGAAGAAAGGAGCAAGAATGAATGAGTCGACGGCTTGTTCGGTCTAGCAAGAAGAAAAAAATAGAAAATTGAGACAAGCTCACACATAAATGGGCGGAACATAGCTAGCAAGCTAGTGTGTGTGTGCGTGCACTTTTGTTTACAAGAAGGAAGGAAAATTTTTTTAAATGATGTTTTTTGTCGAAAGATTATGAGCAAAGTCGAAAGACTATGAGGTAAAAAAGGGGTGTGAGAAACGTAAAAGATTTTCAAATATGTATAATAGCATGTTTTTAAGACAGAGGGAAAGCTATGGATACAGAATATATGTTATGTCTAATTCTGAGTAAAATTTAATTCATATAGACATCAAGAACGGATTTCTTTGAAATGAAACCATTGAAATTCTCATATGTAAGGAATGTTTTTAATCTAGTGCTCACTACCCACTACAAACTGTAAACAGCGAAAACGTGAAATTACCATTGTTCGAAAAAAATTCTCATATGTCTAGAAGAATAAGGAGTTTTTTAATCTAGAGCTCACTACCCACTACGAACTGTCGACAGCGGAAACGTGAAATTACCATTGTTCGAAAGAAAAAAATCTCATATATCTAGAAAAATGTGAAAATTTTTAATCTAGTGCTCACTACCCAATATGAACTGTCGACAACGGAAATCACCATTATTCGAAAAAAATTCTCACATGCTTATGAAAATAAGAAATTATTTTAATCTAGTGCTCACTACCCACCATGAACTGTAAATAGCGAAAACGTGATGATAAATTGAAAAAAATTTCGACGCAGTTCGCCGAGCGCTTCAAAAATAGTACCATATCATGTTGTCTTGGGGGTTTGACCCATGGCCGATTGGCTAACGTGCTCGGCCTTCACCGTTTCCAACAAACTCGACTAGACTCAAGATCTAAATTTGAATAAAATGGAAACAACGAATTTTTAAAATAGTATATCAAAGCCGAAGGCGTGGCTTATGGCTTCCCGAGCCCATCATCATCTTCAGTCCTTCGTAAAAGTTTTGAAGAACAACACAGAGATGATGAAGGTCGTGAAAAATGGGCGTGTTTCGATCTTGTTGCAAAAATCTCCAAATGTTTTTGTAAGAAAAGAAGCCAAGTGTCCAACAATAATAATGGATAAACATCATTTTAGAAAAGGGGGTTTAAGATTTTAAGAGATTAAACTAGAGGACTGTCTAATAAAACATTTAGACTTTTCATTACAGAAAATTGGACTGAAGATGGAGTCAAAATGGGATGTGGTAGGATGGAGTAAGTTAATATTTTTGTGCAAAAAATTGACTTTTTGTGAAAAATTTTGAAGTTTGTAAAAAGTCGTATTCAAAAATTTTTTGCAAAATTTTCAAAAAATTCAAAATGGCCAATAAATTCCAAAAATACATTTTTAGTAAACTATATCAAACAAACGCTTAACCATAGAAAAGTTACGTCTAAGCGAAGCCTAAGCCTAGGCTTAGGCTTAAGTCTAAGTCTAGACCTAGAATTTTCGTATCTTTAAGCCTTGATTTATCTATATATAAATTTTGTTTTCCCGAGAATTTTCCTCAAATAACTTCCATTTTTAAGCTCGTGAAAAATTTCTCAATAGTCCTCTAAAGCTAAAAATGTTTCACAACGCCCTCTATAATCTTTCGCATTCACTCACATCCACCTTCACTTAAGCCTTTAGCCTATGGTATAGCCAAAGATTAGCTGGTTAAGCTTGATTTGTTTTGTGAAAATAGATTTACATCAGACGCCCTGAAAGCCCAAGAGATCACTTAGGCTTAGCTGATGAATATTTGTGTGTATGGTATGTGGATTTGAAAAAGATAAAAATAGAAAAAAGAATATTTGTCAGATGGTTTAAATCTCTGGTGAGAAGGATAGCAAAATTTTCAGATTTTTGAATTCAATTTTCCAACAAAAAATGATCTAAACTTCAAAATTACAGTTCAAAAACAGTGATCTTTTATCCCATAAGTCACGCTATTTTGAAGTATACCTCACTAAGCCTCTTAAATTCAAAATTTCATACACATAAAAAAATAAAAATTCGCATAAAAATTGGATTCCGTGCTCCAGAAATTGATAGCCTCGATCCTGAACTACTTAATGTGTATGTGACTGTGCCCATCTTCATACGTGAGCTCTGCAATAAAACACGATAAACAGTTTTATATGGCTTTTTGGTTTTATCACTCGAATGGAAATGGAAAAAAATATCATCGAAAGAGAAAGAGACTGTTTTGGGAATTTCATTTTTGAACGTCCATTGATCTTTTTGTCGTGACTTTTTGTGGTGATAGGAGTTTGAATCGTGCTAGAAAAAGGGACATAGAATATAAAACAGTTGCAAAATTTTAAAACAGTTGCAAAATAGTGAAAATTATGCATAACTAGTTTTAGTATAATTGCCACGGCGGATTTTTGCAAAAATTGGCGGAAACTCGAAATTTTAAAAATGAGTCAAGTCAATCGACTCTACTCAACAAGACGAGTAAAACGAGGTATATATTGTACAAAGAGGCTAAGGAATCACATGGCCGAATGGTTAGTGTGCTAGGATTGCACTTATAGGTTTTGGGTTCTAAAAGGCTTAAAAGCGAAAAAATCAACAAAAGATATAAAAATCGGAAAATTGAAAAAATGGTCTAAAAAAAGGAAACCATTTTGATATAAAAAAATGCTTGCAAAAGATAAAAATATTAGAATAGACATGAAAAATTCTACAGTTGATCAAATTGAAACAGACACGACCACGCACAAGATCAGAAAAATCACCTGTAAAAAATGAAAATATAATTTCATGTATGCATCTTATTTGATCACGACCAAAAAATATTTTATTTCATCTATGAAAGACCAAAATCAACTCTTCACGACGACTTTTTTTTTCTTCAAAAACCATCTTTTCCGGTCCAAAGCGTGATTTTAACAAAACATCACAGTGAAAAGTATGCGAGGAGGAGGTGATTCTCTCCGCACCGAACCTATTTTAGTGCTCATGAAACTTCGGAAAAGATCATCGTTCAGCGGGAAAATCGGTTGCCTACGTCACGGCCTTCGGTCTTCCACTATGCGAAAGACCAAACTGATTTCGGCGAGCCATGCGCAAAGTTGGAAAACGACTAATAAAATAAAAACATGCGCACCTATGAAGATGAAAGATGAAGATAAATTTGGTATATGACAACGGGAAAAATTAATGAATGTGATGGGCAAAGTTGAGAGAACGAAGAAGAAAGAAGCGTCATGGTGTTTGGAAAATCGGAGAACAAGGAGACACAGACCGCCAAAATACCGAAAAGGTGCAGGCAAGGGTCAAACTATAAAAATTTTTTCCAATCGACTCAGTTCACAAAATGAGTATCATGGGGGTTTGACCCATGGCCGATTGGCTAACATGCTCGGTCTTCAATCATAAGTTGCGGGTTCGATCCCAATAGACACTTTTTATTTTGTTGCCAAAATTCATGAAAATTTTTTTACATTTTTATGCGGGGTCAGAAAATTAAAAAACGTTGCATTTATGGCGCAGTTGGTAAAGCGTTAGCTTTGCAGTCGGAAAGGTGCAGGTTCGATCCCCGTCATCGCCTAAATATTTTTGCTTTTTCAATAAATGTTCTTTAAAAAAAATCGATTTATTTGAAAAAATACGAAAAATTGGATAAAAATCGAAAAAATTGAAAAAAATTCTAAAAAATTGAAAAAATCGAAAAAAATTTTAAAAAATTGAAAAAAGTTGAAAAAATTGAAAAAAATTCTAAAAAATTTTAAAAAATCGAAAAAAAATTTAAAAATTGAAAAAATCGAAAAAAATTTTAAAAAATTGAAGAAAAATCGAAAAAAATTGAACTNGAAAAAATTGAAAAAAATTCTAAAAAATTTTAAAAAATCGAAAAAAAATTTAAAAATTGAAAAAATCGAAAAAAATTTTAAAAAATTGAAGAAAAATCGAAAAAAATTGAACTGAGAAAAGCAACTAAATTTTGGGACGATCCCTTGAGCGCCGAAGGCGCTCGGTTTCCCGGTTCTTTACTAATAAATCTTGAAATTCAGGAAAAATTTCAAAAATTTACTTTTTGAATTTTTCTCTGAATTTCAAGCTTTAGCATTAAATTTACTGATTATTGAAACAACTGGCAGAACAGCATAATATCTCGTTTCAGGCGCTTATCAAAAACAAAGTTTAGATGGATAAAAATGGTGGGTAAGTTTCGGCTTGTAGGTTGGGCAATCGGAGAAGGAGGGTGCATGTAAACGACGCGATTTTCGATCGATATCCGACTAACGACCGATCCGTTAAAATAAAATCGGCTAAGAAATTTTTCGCCTCTCCAAACTCAAACCCTGGTCCTTTTGAGGAAAAATGTTAGGCAAAATCTTTATGAGGTCGAATTTGTAGGACTAATAAAAAATTTTTATATTATTATTTGCTAATTTTAGAATTAAATGTAATTTCAGCTAAATTTGGAATCGACCTTTATGCACTATTGTGCTTACGTCTATTTCTTGTTATGTTCTACATGCTAATTTGAGAATTAAATAATTTCGGCTAAATTTAGAATCGACCTTCATGCAATATTAGTACTTACGTCTATTCCTTGTTATGTTCTACATTCTGTCCCTATTATCCGTACAAATGAGGAATAATTTCAATCTACTAAACGTATTTCTCAAAACCATCAGTGCTTCTGAATACAAAAATGTAAATTGTTTACACGAGGACAATTGTCCTCTTGTAAACGCGAGGAAAATGAAAATTGGGGAAAAAAGTCGGAGCGTCTCATATACCACGTTGAACGTGGTCTAAAATCCTTTTGAAGTTACCCCTACGAGGGGTATACAACCTAAAAAGGTTTATTAAGAAAAATCGCTTAAATGAGTATCAGGAAAATTTTTTCATGTTTTGAAAGTGCGCACAATCGATTCCCCGCATAGCAAAACAATAGCTGGCTTTCAGACGAAAATTTGAGTTTTGGTTCATTTTTGTTTCAATACCCACTCCTTCCTTGAATAAGGGCCAGGAAAGCGTTTTCACTCTTTAAGAATGCGCGCAATCGATTCCCCGCACAAAATTAAATCTACAGGAGTTGTTTTTAGAAAAAATTCCGGTCCAAAAATCATTAATAAGTAGCATTTTACTTTTGGACCAACCCAATATTTCCATTTTTTACACACCATGAAAATCTGATAAAAATAGCAATTGTTGCTCCTGATTTGTCTCGTCTTCGGACTTTCATAGAATGGAATGCGACGTTTATGTTTGTACCCGTGGGCGCTTTAATAATCCACGTCGATCAACATTCGTCGTTCACGCGTAATTTCATCTATATTGACTATATGTATGTCTTGAGCACCTATTATTCACTATCGAGATGTCTTTAATGAACAAATCGACTCAAAATCTTATCCTATCCTCCGACCGATCAACAACTAATTAAGTTCGTTTCGTTACGTAGATAGCACAAGTTTCGATCACTATCGGTCAAGAATTTGGGGAACGCGCATACGAACGGGTGTGGAAAACTTTATGGAAAAGTTGGGCGCGGGCTTTGAAAGATCAACGGACGAATTTATTAGAGCATAAACAAGATTTTGAGGAAGGAATTCGAAGTTTTTAAAAATCTTTGAAATTTTCAAAAAAATTTGCATGCAAAAAATGTGCATGGAAAAATTAGAAGTTTATGATATAATCATTTTTCCAGACGTCGAATCGCTTTTGTATTGAAAAGGGACTTTTTAGCTTATTATAGTTATATTCGACGAAAATGTGGTGATTAAAAAGTGATTATCGTGCAGAAATCTGGTGACTAAAATATAAACACTATTCTTCAATCCAAATTCTTTGGAAATTCATAGAATGATATAAGTCTTACGTGACTTTAGGAAAATTTAATATTGTTACAAAGAAAGAGGGAAATTTCGCCAATCGACTCACAAGTCAGCTATCCGAGCGCTTCAAAATGAGTGCCATATTATGGGGGGTTTTGAGGATTACCTATGGCCGATTGGCTAATGTGCTCGGCATTAACTCTAAGAGCGTGGGTTCGATCCCGCACCCAAAAGTCATTTTTTATTTTGTTGCAAAAATTCATGAAAATTGTTGCATATCAACATTTTTATGCGGGGAAAACAATGACGCTATTATTTTTCCATGAAAACTTTTGAAATTTGAAGAAAAAATTTTTAATTTTTTGAGATTCTTGGAAGGGGACTACTAGGAAAAATTTTTCATTTTTTTGCCATAGACTATAGTTCAACAATAATTTTGTCTGATCATTCAATTATGACTGAATTTAATTTTAGTTAGTAGTTTCAAGCTCGAAAACAGCAGCTGTAAAAATAAGGTTCTATTCAAAGCGCAATTTTGTGGGGGCAACAAGGAAGAAGAGAATTTTTCTGTTAAAATAATGAGAAAAGCATTAATTATTCCAGACATGCACAAAAAAATGTACAAATTCTAATGCTTTTGTGAGATCGAAATTTGAGTGCAAAAATGGAAAAAATAAAATTCTCCAAATTTGGCATTTGAAAAAAATTTTTTGTTCGCAAAGTTACAATTTTTCTTTGTTCGATCTGGCATGAAGCCAGATAAGCAAGAATCACTGTCGCTAGAATGAAAAATAAAGTTTTTTATGCACGCCACAAAAGAAGCAAAGTTTCTTCTTTTAGAGCCTTGCTCTTTCGAAAACACTTGATCGGAATTTTCGGCAAAAACAAAGAAAAATGCGTGAGAAAGTTTACGATTTCAAACTTTTGGTCGCAGCTGCGCCTGACTTCGTCATTGTTAGGAAATAAATGTGACTGCAAAAGGTTTTTATAAATTGATATAGGGGAGGGGTAGAGATTTATAAACTTATGCGAGCAAAGTGCACATATCTGGACAGGATAGTCTAGAAATGGACCTCAGCCCCGCAAAATCTTGAACCTTTTTGGTCGTCAACTCAATAAAACCCCCTAAAATGGAGGCAAAATTTTATTCGACATATCAGGAGGAATTTTCAAAATTGCCCTTTTAACCTCTTCCCCCTCTTCCAGCAAAATTTTGGGGGAGAGGTAACCTCCCTCTCTCTTTACCACCCCTCTCAGCAAATTTCAAATTTTTGGTCGTTCTTTGCTTTTTCAACAAATTTTATTTTTGTCGAGTTGGTGCAGAAACCATAGATCACCATGAAAATTTAGAAAGAATTTTAAGTTAATTGACACAAACAATTCATTCTATTAATTTTAAGAAATTGAAAGTAATTTGTACTTTTTGGCTACTGCCGGCTTCCTATCAAAGATCATTTTCTATACAATTTTTTAATGTAAGTGTGCAAAAATTTGTCTTCCTACAGATTTGATAGAAATATTTGAGTTTTAGCGAAAAAGTTAGCTAGCGAAGTAGTCAGACAATTTGATTAAAAACCCATAAAAACAAAGCTACAACAAGGTTTGCAATTTGGTATTTTCCCTCCATTTTAGGGGGTTTTATTGAGTTGACGACCAAAATCAAACTTAGGCAAAATGGGTTTGAGAGTTTGGGTATAGGGGAGGGGCAGAATTTTCCGAAATTTTGAACAAAACCCCGGAAAATTCTGTCCTCCCTTATATTTTTCGGAAATTGAAAAATCAAAAATTTTCAAAAACATAAATTTTTTCAGTAATTTTGAAAAATTTCATACATTTTAAACTATGAGAAATTTCAAAAAATGCCATTTTCGAAAACCAACTACAGTATCGCTCCTCGTTCAGTTGGACCTGGTTAATAATTTGCATAAGCCAAGCAAAGATAGACAAGCTTATCCTAAGACTAAGCTTAAGCCTAAAACCGAAACCTAAGCCTAATTTTAAGCTTAAGTTAAGCCTACACCCTGTTCCTGAGCTTTGTCGAATTCAGGATTTGCGATTAGTTGAACCAAATCGTGTCAGTAAACAACTTTCTTAAATCGTTGATTGAAATTCAGGCATAAATTTTTATTGCACTGAATAAAATGCCCATTTTATTCATTGTGTAGCCCTCTATATTGATCATATATTGTTTGTATTATACAAGGTGGGCTTAAAGTTCCCAATCACTTTGAAATTTTATAATTACACAAATATCGAAAACATCATTGAACTGGAATTATGGATTGCCTCAAAAAGGAAGAAAAGCATATCAAGGAGTCTGTTCTCTCGACTAGCTATGGAACTCTCACTGTCTCGATATGTGCTGAATAAATATTGTTCTGATATAACAGTCCATACAACATCACACAAAAGTGTCAAAATTGCAATAAAAACTGTTGCTTGAATTTTCATTAAAAGCGTTAAGAAAGTTGTTTATTGACACGATTGGCTCAACTACTCTCAACGCAAATTCTGAATTTGACAAAGTTCAGGAAACAGGGTTTAAGCCTAAGTCTTTAACCATCCACCTCATCACATTTTTAAACCTCTATATTTTATTTGTAATGAGCTTCAAAGGGATTCAAAATAGCAAAACTAGCGTTTGTACAATTTTCCGACATATATGCTTCTCGTTTACACTCTCTCAAAAAATAGAGCATGTAAACACATTCCGATTCACATCTGTGAACTTTCAGTTTTGTGCACAAAAATATGAAGAAGAAAAAATTTTCCAAGCCAACAAAAAGCAGCCGCGACAAGTTTTTATCTATTAAAATACAAAACTCGCTTGCTAGCTTCATGTCAGATTTGCGCTCTCAGTGATCTATTTTAGTATAAATAACTTTGGATAGGAATTTCTTGAGCAGAATGGGGAAGTCTAGTGACGCAAAAAGGTGAGTGTGTTTTGTATGTTTTAAGATTTTACAAAAGCTGAACAAATTTTTGTAACAATTATGAAAAATCGTGTGGTATGTATAATACTCAAATTTCTCTCGCGCTCATAAACAACTTGTGAGTTTTGATGTTTGAACAAGGAACTTGATGTAAATGTATAAACTACACTTACACATTTTTTAGAAAAAGAACCACCTTTACGTTTCTCGTGATCAAAACAGAAATTGGAAAAGAAGTAAGATAATTTTAGGTAAGTAAAGTAAGTGGAATATAAAAGGGATAATATAAGAAAAAGGGAGGCGGCAAATATTAGTTCCTGTTTGGATACAGTATAAAAGAAATAACATTATTTATTTATCCATTTGGACTAAAAATAAGAAAATTCTCATGTTCTGTCGAAAATATGTCGTGGTTGGTGTAAACACATTGGAATGAAAAATGATCAAAAATAGTTTATTTCTTGAAAAAATGCAAGTGATTAGATTTTTTTGTGTTTTTTATATAAATTTTTTAAAATTATAAAAATCCTTACAGGACAATAAATATCAACACGAAAAAATTATAGAAAAAATCTAAATTGAAGATAGATGTGAAGAAAGAGGAAACTTGAATAAATAACGAAAACATTCGAAGAAGATAAAAAGTACAAAATTTCAACAAAAAAGTCTTAGTGGAAGGAAACCCTAACTACTCAATCACTTATTCACTTCTGAGTCATTCACTTCTGACTCATTTTTTAATCAAGACCTCTTTTGGAACACATTAAAAATAAAATAAAGGAGTTTAAATTTGTGATAAGATTGATAGTTAAGAGCTTGGGCTTGGGCTTAGGCCTGGGCTTAGGCTTGGGCTTAGGCTTAAGTTTGGGCTTAGGCTTAGGCTTAAGCTTGGGCTTAGACTTAGACCTGGGCTTAGGCTTGGACCTGGGCTTAGGCTTAAGCTTAGGCTTGGGCTTAAGTTTGGGCTTAGGCTTGGGTCTGGCATAGCATAGGATAAGGCTTTTTATCTTAACTTGCCATCATTTATATGCTTTTCGAACTATTCCATAATGAGTTGGAAAACCAAGTTAGACAAAATTTAAATTTTCCCAAATTTTAAAAAATAATGGGTGAACACATAAGCTCGAAATATATTGGAAAATTGGGTCCATTAGAATTAAATTTTATAAGATGATTTAAAAAATGGGATAATTTTGCGATTTTTGATCGATTTTTTCAAAAATTTCAATTTTTTTAATTTCACCAAAATAACCTTATATGGCGGTTTTCTATCAGAGAAATCGATTGCGCGCATCGAACTTTGAAAACGCTTCCCCGACCCTGAATTAACCAATTTTCGCTTCAATACACAAACTTATTACCTGAATCAGGGTCAGGAAATCGTTTCCAAGGTTTGATAATGCGCAATCCTCGCCTAGAAAACGCTCCATATACGGTTATTTTGGTGAAAATTGAAAAATTTTGAAAAATCGTTCAAAAATTGCACTGTTGTCCTTTTTTGAATCACCCTGTTTTCGGATTTTGTGGGGGTCGAAACCCTATGGACACAGTCGGCGCTACATAATTATAAACACTAATTTTTGCTCATTTAAAAAATATGGGATATTTTTAGTAATAAAAAAAAATTAAAAATCCATTTTTGACAGCTGAAAACAAACAATTTTCTGAATCAACTTTGCCCGCACAAACTCTAATAATCTGAACTCGATCTTCGACAATCTTTTCGTTTATATACTTACTCATAGTCAAATATTCACACCTCTGCCATTCGAAAAATCGCCCCAGCCCTTCAACTTTAACCCCCTTCCACTTAATTTAATTGCTAAGTAATTAAAATGTGAGTTATTTATCCAGAGTGTCAATTTTTTAAGCGAAGCAACTGCAAATTGATCTTGATTTTATGATCATTAGAGCCAGACCAATGGGTACATAACTTTTTCTTGAGCCGCTTGATAAAGAGCAGCTGCCCACATTTTTTGTCGGAATTGAATGGCATGCGTTTATTTTGAAACGCGCGGAAGTGGATGCGTAGATGAGTGGTCGTGGGCCGTTCGGAAGGTACACAACGGAGAGTGAAAAAAAGAAGTTCTTTCAAAAAGTGCAAATCGAGTGAAAAATAAACTCGAGTTCGTTGATCGGTTGAAGAGGAAGAGAGGAGTATGAACTTTGTGCTATAATAATCAGGTGGAAATGAGTCAAAATTCCACTTATAAAATGTACAACAAGTAAAAGTACAACAAATAAAAACCGATTAGGGGCCATCTAGATATTACGTAATCAAGCAGGGGGGGGGGTAGCCAAATGATTACGATCGAGAATCTCGAAAAATCTCAAAAACGTTGTCGAAAAATCGTAAAGTATTTGCAATTTTCAATACAAATCATAAAAAACGATGACAACGTTGTCGAAAAATCGTTGTCGCGCGACAATGTTCGACAACGTTTAACAGCGTTTTTTATTGAGTTCGACAACGTTTCACAGCTCATTTAACAGTGTTTTTTGGGCGTTACAACGACTAACGAGCATCCTTAGCAACAAATTTTTTTTTACAAAAATGCTAATTTAGGCTAATAATTTTTTGCTAATTAGAAGATTTTTGATCATTTAAATTTTCCTACTTTTTATTCTCAAAATTAAATTAATATGCTTCAAAAACAAGGAAGTCGAAGAAATTATTCGAAAATTTTCTGAGAACTCGTTTTCTTATAAAGTGTAAACTAATGAGAAAACTATATTACCAAGAAATCTTGGGTACTCTCTCAAGCGTCTAGAGCTTGGACAGTGACATTTATCGACGGAAAAAATTTGATTTCTAATTTTATTTTCGCATAACCTATAAATCTATCGTATCGAGTGAAAAGATTTCTTGTGCAGCCAATAAATGAATAAATTAGCCTTTCTGATGAAAATTCAATTTTCTTCTAACAATTTCTGCCTTTTTCAAACATTAGGATAGGCTTAGGTTTAGCTAGTGACGTAGGATTTCTCGACGAGGGGCATAGTAATATTTTTTTTAATTTTATGAAAAAACATAAGGGGACCCTTATGATAAAGAAGAAAAATAATAATTTTCCGGCTACGGGGGGGGGGGAGGGACATGTCCCCCTTGCCTATGGCACTGGGCTTAGCTTAGATTTGGCTTAAGCTTAGGCTCAGACTTAAGATTAAGCTTAGCCTAAGGCTTAGGCTTAAGATTAAGCCTAAGCTTAGGCTAAGGCTTAGGCTCAGTCTTAGGCTTAAGATTAAGCTTAGGCTAAGGCTTTTTATCTTAACTTCCCATCATTTAAATGCCTTTCCAAATTTGCATAAAATGAGTTCGAAAAAAACAAAGTTAGTCAAAGTGCAAATTTTTTCTAAATGTCTTATGAAAAGATTTCATGTGTAGCCAAAAAATTAATAAATTAGCTTTTCTCATGATAATTCGATTTTCCTTTGTTCTACTTTTTTCAAACATTAGGCTACAAATTTTTTTANGTAGCCAAAAAATTAATAAATTAGCTTTTCTCATGATAATTCGATTTTCCTTTGTTCTACTTTTTTCAAACATTAGGCTACAAATTTTTTTAAGTACAAACAATCTCGTGGTTCATTATAATGGCCAAAGGCTAAAGTTCAATTTTAATTCCCCAAGCTCAAACACAATGCTGTCTTAAGGGACTCGAAATTTGTTGTTGGTTGATCAAGCAAGAGCAATTAATTTGTGTAAAATTTTTTGCAGAAAATCTTATTGTTGTTGAAAAAATGTTGAAGATTTTCTCTGCAAAATTTTTTGTTCAAAAAAGATTAGTGAGACAATGCTTTAAAAGTTGACGGATGAAAGCACATGCAGGAAAATAAAAACTTGAGCAAAAAATCTAACCCAATTAAAATTTTGATTGATAACAAGAATAGAGTCGAAGGAGGAAATAAAGTTTGATCATCAAAAGTTCATGAATTTAAAGAATTTTCGATAAAAAAATCAGTCAAAAATAGAAAATTTTTAAAAATGCCTAAAATAAAAAAATTGAAAAAATGCTTAAAAACTATAATAACTTGATTTTTTCTACATCTAATTATAAAATTTATGTATTTTCATTAATTACTACAATGCAACTTAAACAAAAAGCAAAAATTTTTTGTCTAAAGAATTAACCATCAAAGTACAATTTTGAGATTCTTATAGTTGAACGGATACTAGTAAATAATACACTTGGTAAAATTCGCAATTTTATACTTTTATGACGACTTATAGAAGAAAAATTTAAATAGCATGAATATAGACGACGTCATGTCGAACAAAAAATCGGAAGAAGACAAAGCCAATGGTTGGGAATCACATCCCAACTTGAGATAAAAATAACAATATCAACAAGCATGCTAAAAATATTATTGAACATGTGAACTCGTTGCAAAAAAATGACGAAAAAGTTTTAAAAAAAGGTTTAAGAATAGCAAAATTAGTTCAAATAGGAAGTTGAGAATAATCGAGACAAAAAATCTACTTCCTAGTCGAAAATTGAATGTGATGAAGCTACCAGAACAGCAGAAAAAATGGTCTATTTATCTTCCAAAATCCAAAATAACTTGAATCAGGAAGTGATACCGGAAATGAAAGGAAAATTTTATTAAACCGTAAAAGGATGGAAAAATAGAAAGTTTGAACTCTGATGCCAAAATTGATATTTTTATTTTAATTAGATACAAGATTTAAAAAATTTTAAGTAATGAAATCGCCTAAAATTATGTCTAACAAGGGACCCTCTCAGTTTGTGAATTTTCAAATGCAAGATTTTTTAAAAAATTTTATGCCAAACGGCTCCTTATGACACAAAATGAAAAACCCCAAGTCACCAGAAATTTAGCATTAATAGAATACTGTAAAATTTTTTTGTTCAGTCAGAATCAAACCTGCAACATGCAATAAGAGACTGATGGAGATAGCGCTCTATCCACTCAACCATCGGTGCTTGTTTATTAAAGTGTTTAATTTACTTGTGAAGTAAGTGAATTTCGTTCATATAAACATGTCGAATATGTTTTAATTAACATAAAAGAGTAAAATCTGTTCATTCCATAAAGAATTTCTTGGATTGTTGTTACATTGATTTCGATATCGAAATGGCTTCGCTGATTAATGGACTGTGTGTAAAATTAGAAGTGTGGAAAAAGGTTTATTCTGAAAATAATGGAGTAAAAGATGTTATTGGTGAAATTGAAGGTTGGTGCTTCGGGCGAATAGAGCATAATTGACATGAGTTTTTTAGCTATGATTGAAGCAGCTCAGCTTTGTGAGGGTCCCTTGTAAGCCTAAGACTATGTCTGAGGCTAAGCCTAAGCCCAAGCCTAAATCTAAGCCTACGTCTAAGTTCAAACCTAAGCCCAAGCCTAAGCTCAAGCCTAAGCCTATATCTAAGCCTAAACCTAAGTCTATTTATTAGCCCAAGCCTACGTCTAAAATCTAAGCCTAAGTCTACGTATTACCCTAAGCCTAAACATAAGCCTACGTATAAGTCTAAACCTAAGCCCAAGTCTATATCTAAACCTAAGCTTAAACTTAAACTTAAGCCCAAGCCTAAACCTAAGTTCAAGCCTAAACCTAAGCCAAAGTTTAAGCCTTTTCATCTCAAATCCCGTCCATATCCAATTTATAATTTAAAATCTTTAATAAGTTCCAGAAAATTTCAGACACCATAAAAATTTTATTTATAAATTTCAAACAATTTCACCAATTCTAAATTTTCATGAAAAATTTGCACATTCTATTTACTAGAAAAATCGACTTTCTTTCAGTAGGAAAATCTAGAATATGAGTTTTGATCTCATCTCCATTTTTAGCCTTATCCGAAATCAAACATCGAATTTTCGATTCATTTCCGTTTCCTGTGGCTTATCCTGCACTTACATGTTATCCATTATTTTGCACAAAAAATATCACCATTTTCAAGCTACTGTAATGTGTACTAAAAATTTCTTAAAAGCTCATATAAATAATATGCAAATTTCCTGTAAAGAGTAAAGATTTTATAGGCTTTTATGTTGTTTTCTGTGCTGTTTGATCTGAGGTGTAGGTTGCTTAGGCTTAAGAGAGTTACGATAAGATATATTTTTGGTACATTTAATGTAAAATTGGAGATTGTTAGATTAAGTATGTTTTTGGGATTTACGTGTTTCAAGGGATATTTGGATAATGTGCAAAAAACCAATTTTTTCCAGACTACCATTTGTTATGCTTTTCACATTTTTCAAATTTGTGCCAAATTCAATCTATTCATTTGTAACATTTTGTAAAAATTTAAATTTTTAAAAAGAAGTAAAAATTTCTGCCATCTCCAAAAATTCCTCTCCAGCATACAAATCTCTTCTATAATTTATGCAATTATCTGGAAGCAATCTTCAGCCAAAAACTTTTTTACGTCGTTTTCCTCTAAAAACTCGCATGTTTAAGTGCCATTAACCAAACATTCGTTTCCGAAATAAACAAGGAAGTGAATTTTCGCTATTTTCCTTTTCCCGTTAAGCATATGTCACATACTCCTTCTTTTCTTGCCTAAATGGGAAAATGCCCGGAAGGGGTAATCGTATAACAGGAATGAGGAGCAAGGGCAAGCTGAAAAAGTGCCGAAAAACGGAATGAATGTGGTTCACTTCCTTGAGATGGAATAAACCTCAGCAAACAGGGACGAACTTCCTCTTCCGCTTTAGAGTTCACAGCTCAGTTTATAGACCCACACACGCATGAGTTCTATGCAGTAACAACAAACAGGAAAGAAAGAAAGAAACAAATTCTTAAAGGTCAAAGTGATATGTTAGCTTATGTCATGGCAAAGTTGGGGGTTGAGTAAGAAAAAATAAGGCGGAAGTGACGAAAGAATGCACAGGATTAGTAAAAATTTAAAAAACTTTTGAGGGAGTTATTTTATTTCGGATAAATTTAATGAAATCAATAAATTTTGAACTCATCAAAAAATTGGTAATTTATTTTGTTAATGACGATCTATTCGAGTATAAGATTCATAGGTCAGAAAGGGGGAGGGGAGCTTCCCCCCTGACCCACGCACGCACGGACCCAAAATTGAGGGGGAATCACGCATTGACCCCGCCGAACATATGAGATGGCCTATAAAAATTGGGTGTCAGAACCTCAAGCTAAAAAAACGTCCTTTTTTGGTGGAGGTGGTGGGGGACCACCGCATCGGGGTCCCCCCCCCCCCCCCCACTTTGCCGACCTATGATAAGCTTTGGCTCTGTTAGAGTATAAGCTTTAGGCTTAGGCTTACAAGGAATAGTCACGAAGTGTGTTTTCGAAATTTTGAATAATTTCAACGTCGATAGATGTAGAAAAAATATATATGTAACACATATTTCTTCGTTTTCACACAAAAATTTAAGATCAAATTTTATTTATAAAAAAATGAATGAAAACTGTTATTGATAGGCTAAAATTGTGATTTCATCTCAAATGTCTTATAGTGTAGTGGCTAGCGCTGCGTGCTTCAATAATATCGATGCTGGATTCGAGTCCCGTCTGGGGATATCTTTTTTGTACTTAATTTTTTCAACTTTGAATAAAAAAAATACCACTTTCTTAAAGTTTTGTGTGAAAACGAAGAAATATGTTTCTTATATATATTTTTCCTGCATCTATTGATGTTGAATTTACTTAAAATTTAAAGGACTTTGTGACTATTCCTTGTTAGACTTAGGTTAAGCTTAGGCTTGAGCTTAGGCTTAGTCTTGGGCTTAGGCATAAGCTTAAATTTAGGTTTGGGCTTATGGCTAGGCATGGGCTTAGGCATAAGCTTAAGCTCAGGCTTAGGGCTAGGCTTGGGCTTAAGCTTATGCTTAGGCTTGGGCTTATGGCTAGACCTAGGCTTAGGGCTAAGCCTATGTTTGGACTTAGGCTTAATTTAGACTCTTTGCCGGCCTGAATTTCCGG